>JAVTVY010040287.1:0-17918 GCA_036873755.1 Hanleya hanleyi
AGGAATATTCCTTACCATGTTAAGGAAATTCCAAAACATGCTACGAAATATTTCTTATTGAATTTTAGGGAATATTCCGCTGGAGTAATAGTCAGGGAATATTCCTTAAATTTTAAAGGTTTTTTTTCAGTGTACACCTGTTGCTCTTTTATGTTGAATACACCATCTTAATAAAGCACAGAAAATAGAATCATATTGTGAAGATGAACGGCTATAGCTCTTGCCTCCTATAAGCGATGGAAAACGGTGCATAAATTCTTTATCCCCAAAATGAAAGCGTGGTAGGGAGTTGGGACGGAGCACTTTTGGACGGAGCACTATCTTTGGCTACCGTCAGTTTTATTGGAGAGCATTCGTATACTATAAGCTATTGATATGGACAATGACGATCCGCATAACACTTGTCAAGTTTTCGTCTCGCTGAATTGAAAGTAGAAGATGGATTGCGCGACATTGCTAACTTTCCACCTTGCAAATAGAATATAGGAAGATGGAAAGCTCGACATCGCTACCGTATTCCAACTTTCGTCTCGTAAAATTGAAAACTAGTGGATTGAAAGCTCTAGGCAGCTTCCAGCTTTTGTATTTCTAACTGTACCATATATAGAGATACAGGAACCATACTTTGATCAAATTTGTCATGTTTCTCCCAATATTAACATTTTATAACATGCAGTGTTATGTCGCTGTTATGCCCTGTTTAAGTATGTTTTTTTTCTTCAAAAGCGACACCTTGTGTACCGGTGTGAAGGTTAAGAATGTCCGCTGGCTAATAGTGTCTAACCCAGCTAGGAAACTTTTCTCCACATTGGGGACACGTGTCCGCCCTTGGTTGCAATAGAAAAGGATTTGAAAAGAGACATTCTTATCCATCACATGCACCGGCCTATCAATGTTTGACGAATTCCAGGAACGTCCCAAAATGTTTTTCATCAGATATATTCACCAGATTTGTATTAATAGCGCATAAAGACGACATGAATAATATGTGTTTGAATTTTTGGGTTATATATATATTGATAATTTTTTTCTGAGGGTATTAGAACAGCATCTCACAATAATTGTCCCTTTTATCAAACTGTCATCGACCAGAAACAAAAGTAGCCCCCTGTTAGGGCCCTTAGTCACTCCAACGTCATCGTCCTCACACAGGTTTACCTCACATAGTCAACATAGATCCGACAACTGACGGTATATCTATTTGTATGGTAGGCGTATGGTCACGATACTCCAACGCACAGAGTTGATCACTGGCCACAGCTTCGATATTATTTCTGAGGAAACGAAATAATGTGTTTCAAATCAAATGATAAAGGTCTATATGCTATTTTCCATGTGAAACATGAAAGATTTTCATTCACAAAATAATAACATGGCTTTTAGAAAAAGATGCCGCATAGTATCATGAAATTATGAAAGAATTTTCTTTCCTTTACCAATTTTTGAATCTGTGTATACGTTTACGTCATTGTTAGTCACAATAGTCCTTATTTGTCACAACATAAGACTTTTGTATACAGTTAAACTCTTCACAATCATGACGTATACGATGGCGTAGGTAAGTCGGTTACTTGAAGAATACTGACGCCTTCATTGTACTACGTGCTTTATACGAAGGCTTGGCAACGACCTAACCATAACGGTACCCGAGTCGGTTAAATTGGGGGATTTTTAACTGATCAGGTTTTATGTCCCGCCTCCTCAGATATGCATCTACCAGGGATCAAACTGTCGCGGCATAGGATGAAGCGGCGGGTGTTCGGTGAGAGAGCGAAATTCCACATCAACCTTCGAGTATCTTACTGACCATCAACCAATTATATGGCGATATCGGGGGACAGTTTGGGGATACCGAGACGCGACATAACTCAGTATAAGGACTATAATTAGAACAGGAAATATAATAATATTGGTCAACCATAGAATACCAGACTATTTTTATCTGTAGGAAACAAAGCATTCTTGTTTTGTATAGTCCATGAGATTGGACCATTTCTGGGACCCAATCTGGTTAAAATCAGGTCTAACAAAAAAAAATCTCCCCATTTGACAACGCTCACATGGGATGAATGTTTGAAGTGTCAAGCTCAGACCACAACTGAGTCGGGAAGACAGATTGACCTCGTGAACAGAAAAATGTCTCCTGTAATTGATCGATATATATAAATTCTATTTATGATGATCGAATATCATCACGGTTTCTAGATATTAAAGCATTTATCTGATATTAAAAGTTAAAGTTAAAAATAAGTTATATGAGAAGATGAGTATTACTGCCGTTCCCTCGCTGCAAAGCGAGACCGGTTCTCAGTTGTAACAGTATCAGGCGACTCTGTCACACAAAAAATTGGTAGCAAGTATATTGACGATTATTATCACAAATGTAGACCAGTAATTATTTGAGGAAAAATATCTCACACTGATGATGTATGACTAAATCTTTGATATATCCACTAATCAAAGTATGGCCTACATGAATTTAATATGAAATTTGAGATCAATCGGAGAAAATAAAATTCCATCATTTTTTTGTCAAAGGTTACCCCCTGAGGTGACATTTTGGGTCGATACAAAAGTTTCAAGTATTTGATCCAAACTTCATTCTATTAAGTATTATCGATGTCACTGATCACGCAACCGAGATCCGAATTGACACTGACCTCGAAAATGACCTCTACATCTATGACCTCTATGACCTCTACATCTCTAGTGTAGGTGTAACTATCAGGGATATTGTCCAATAGAGGGATGCCAGGATTAGTGCCCAGCGAAATATAAAACTTCTCGGTTGCAGGTATTAACGGAAATATGTACATTACACATCTTAACCCATTAAATCAACAAAACTAGCTCAAAGTAAAGGTCAAGGTCAAAGTCGAGGTCATAGGTCAACACACAGATAACGGGGTCATCACGTATCAAATGTGACCTTCCGACAAGATATGATATGTACAAGTATTCAAATGAGATAATTACTGGTCCCTTGACCAGGTTACAATAACTCCTTTTTTGTGACATTAACGGTTGAGATGTACACTGTTAACCGTTAGTGTCGCAAGTACGACATTGAGGATTGCAATACCAACTACTAATGACACAACTGTCGCAATTGCGTCATTAGTCCAAAACTCTGCAGGCGACGCTGCAGAGTCGTCAGCTAATGTCGCAATTGCGATAACAACGGTGCAGAGTCGCCTGCTAATGACGTAATTACAGTTTGCATTAGCTAGCGACCTGGCAACTGCTAATACCACAATTGACGCAATTGCGATAAAAATGTCATTAGTATTTGCCATACGGCTCCGTGGTATGCACGTGACCTTGATTTTCAGAGATCTAGATATTTGAATACGAAAAGTAAAATCAGCGACATGTCAGATGGAGAGCATTTTTTTTTTTTTTTTTTTTTCGTTTTTGTTTATTTTGTTTGTTTATTTGTTTGTTTGCTTGTTTGTTTTTTGATCTGGTCTTATTTGATTACTACTGTCAGGAACATGGCAGTGTGAATAACGTCACAGGTCACAAGTAGGGTTTGATATGGTTTAAGTGTGTACGTTAATCTAAGACTGACCATTTCCATGGTCGTAGGAGGCATTGAGACATGTTTTTTCATTTTTGAGTTTTCTACGTCACCTAATTAAGTCAGAAATTGGGTCAGAAAGTAGATCACATTGATCTTGACCCAATTAAGCCATGTCACACTAACATTGATCTAATTAAGCGCATTACCATGATCTTAGGAGACATTAGGTCATGTTCTTGCCAATTGCGAGGATTATATGTCACCTAAGAAGGTCAAATTTTCATCAAAAGTAGGTCAGCTCAGAACTTGCTGGTAACAGTCCCCTAATGCACCTTCATGCCAAAAATCAAGGTTCTAATGTCAATGGTTCTCCTTATTTTCTCGGAGAAAGAATAGTGATGGACTGACTGACTCACTCATTACCGGCCAATTTGCAAATGAGAGCCTACTTCGTAGGAAAAAAGACTACATGTTTTTTTTATTACCTACATGTTTCTTTTTTCGTACTATCATATTGTATACCTCATACTGTCAGATATATCCTCTGGTTACCTTCGGGTTAAAGATATAATCAGCCTCAAAAGTCATGGATTTTATAAACTCTCTCACAACTCTTTTTCAGCAGCGAAGTTTGCTAAAGCATCATAGGTACGGTATTATATTTGATGGTAGTGGAATTGCCATATACAAATATCTTCCCAGAGAAATTTGAAATTTGAATTCTCTTTCGCCATTAAATATTTGCTGTACGTGGAGAGAAAAATGACGTCACTGCGTGACGTGTGAGTGACGTAGCGACGCTCACGGATCTGAATGCTGAACAGCTGTGGCCATGGGATTCGGTATAGTGGCAGAACATACTTAGGCAGAATGCATCACACGTGTAAACACTTGTTGACACGGTCGTCGAAAAATAAACGGCATGCCATGTGGCTGATTACATCTTTAAAACTCGACGCGCAGTTTTTTTACGCGTGGCTCTCAGCCAATCGTCACTGTCCGTTACGAAACGGAGCAGATTGGGCTGAGGATGTCTCAGCTTTAAGCAAGACACTGTATCAAGTGTACATGTACCCTGCGCTCTTCTCAACGGGTTGAATATCTTACTCGTTCAATCTTCTATAAGATGTACTGGATGTTTTCCCCATCTCTCTCGCTCACAGATACCCGCTACCCGCTTCCTATGTCGATCAAAAGTCGATAAAGACTGAATGCGTCTGCGCGTCGCCTGTTTCGGCCTACAAACTGTGACACTGTAAGAATCCATTTTTAAACCTCAAACCTAAGCGATATTTAGTTACAGTCAGTTCTCTGAAATGATCCCCAAGATACTTAGCATTGAAAAGTTTGAGGCCAAAATAGTTCTTGTGCTAGAAAGAAAAGTTAAGGAAACTGGGCTGACAATGACATGATCCATACAGGGTTTATGTGAGTGGTAGTAAAAGCGCATATAGACGTCTAATGACCTACTTTCGTGACATTGGCCTTGGTGACGTCACTTCCGATGGCATGTAGACGCCTATTGGCCTAACTTCGTGACATTTTTAGCTTCGTCATTGCGGTTCCGGTCACATACCCGGGAGCGATCTTTGACACCTGCGCATGCGCAATACCAGATTACAAGCGTCTAGTCTGTCATTCATAATTCAGCCGTCGTCCATTAAAGAATATCCGCGTCTATAATCCAAAGACCTATTCCATATTCCATATAACAGTATTAGCATAAAATTCAAAAGGACAATCATAGTATACATAAACATAGGCTAGTTTCCTGCAAGGAAGAAGCGGTCAACAGTTTTCAATGATGCCGACAAGACATCATGATGTTCCAAAAATATAAAATCCGTATCGCTGATCAGTATTCTTAATCCATAATAATCGTTGTAAAGTCGTCATCTAGAGAATGATGTATCTCAGTCACGCTTTGATTGTGACTGTTCATAGCACCATGAGGATATTGAAGTAAATGGTTTCATACGGCCCCTAGCCCCGGGTTAAGCGGAATTAGTCACAAGTTACGAAACATAGCGCCATAGATCTTGCACGCTACGTTCGTATTTTGCTATCAGCATGCGATATGTATCGCCAAATTTGAGAAACTTTGAGTGGAGGCACTTTGTGGAATAGTCCTGTTTTATAAGTTTCTGCAACAATGTTTTATGACGTTGATTAAAATCGTCACATTTAACACAGGATCTAGCAAATGCCACTAGGCGAGATATGTATACGCCATTTGCAGGTCCCACTGGAATATTACTGTCCAGAAAGGGATAGTTTACGATGTCAAAATTGTAATCATCTCTTTTGTCATAAAGTCAACTCTTTTGTCCGGAGATACGAGCAAAAAACCAACAGGGGGAGGCGGAAAGTGCCCCCTCCCAGGCCAGGTAGTGTTAAAGGAATAGTCTGAGATCTGCATGATGTTGTGTTCATGTTGATGTTGTCGAAGAACCTCCGTATTATTTGTTGTACTACTAAAACCATTACGATCCGAACGGAGCGTGACTGACGCCGACATTATTAAGTGAGCTGACATACGACATTCGAGAATTTTTTTGACACGAATGGAAATCTTTCTTTATCTCAACATTCGGTTAGATGTACTTTATAAACGAACCAAAGACGCCAACATGAACGGCATCTAAGATATTGCCCGATATTTACGCTGCTAACACTATTTGATCATTCTTGGCGACATTGACTTTGAGGTGGTCGTAATTCAAGTGATAATACAAATATGACACACTGCCACAATTTGACACAGCAGCTAATTTTGTCTCGGGTGTTCTTTTGAGTCGACTATTTTTACCATGATACGTTTTAATGGGAAGATTGAATGACTCCAAAGACCACGAAGAAGAATGAACGAGAGTTTCCATTGATTTGAGATATTTTTTATCTTGCATTCGGACACTTTATCACAATCCAAGAAAAGTTAGTTTTTATAGCTTATGGTCGGCGGGTTGTTGTTGCAGTAAAATAGAGAAAAGGGCGCCGTGCCAGTAAATTCAACTCAAGAAGAATACTGACACATGACATTTTAGCGGAAGAGTCGTTCTCTTTCCGTCGTTTCAACTACAGTTTCCACAAAACTTTCCAGCACAAACCAAGTTTCTGTCATGGATTACTATTCATCTTGGGCACTACATCGTCAACCGTGGGATAAGTGCCATTTTTTCTCTCAGTTGCAATCGATCTCAAAACGATGTCCAAAACGTAACCTGTGATATTATAAGTTATATGGGTCTTATAATATACAGGCGGGTAGTTCGTCGAGAAGAAAAATATTTATCTTCGATACGAAATACCAGTCTGCATACCCACAATAAAGACGGGTATATAAACAAATTTATCATATACCTATGCATGTTAGGATAGCGATACAGACTTGAGTTTTCCGTTTCCGTATCGCCCTCTCGTGCTTGTATTGCCCGCTCTCTAACCGGGGCTAATTCCACCTGTGACCTTGGCAACCTGTCAGGGAATGCCCGTGAAGCCCATTCTGTTCTATTAATAGAACTGAAAATTTCAAACATGCTGATCCGTTCTGGAGGCTATTTCCAGATCAATACAAATGGATTTGCACATGCGATAATATATGCATATATACTGAACCTATTCTGAGTCTGATTTTGACCTTCGTGACCGTCAATCTGAGCCCTGTTAACTTACGGTGGGCCGTACCTGCCGTACCTCACCAGATGATTACTGTGCGACGAAATCATTGAAAAGTTCATCACATAGTGAGCAACAACTTGCGACAATTAATTTTTGTAGTAACACTGAATGATGTAAAAATTTCAACAAAAAGAATTTAACCGATTATGATAACATCCGTTTTATTCCAAGACTCAAAATCAAATATAGGCCTGTTATCCGCAGGCCCGTAGCCAGGGGAGTTATTTTGGGTTCGGGAAAACCCCCCTTTCGAAAATATTATATATTTTTCTCATATAAATGCCCTTTCCAAACTGAAGCGAACCCCCATTTGCCCTTTTTCCCATACAGCGAACCCCTTGATGTGCCCTTTTGGAGTGAAGGCGAACCACCCCTCAGTAAATCCTGGCCACGGCCCTGACCCGGTACTCGAAATTATTTCTTGATGGCGAATACAAATGAACGAAAGACAAACTCTGTGGCTCTACCGCGTGACCACGTTTTCAGTGACAAAAACTGAACGAAAGCATGGACACATGACTACTCTGGCTCGTAATGTTGTTTAGTCTATATCTTGTAAGTCTGTTAATGTTGAAAATAAACCCGTCGATCAATCCCCCCCCCCCCTCCTCCGTTCGTATTCGGTGAAGTGATAACCGATGCTGCAAATCTCCATTTTCAGGCCGCCTTGATGGGGACTGCTAGCTACAACATGTAACCTAGTGATGACGTTTATATTGACCTTATATTGTCACTAGGTTACAAGCCACTGCAAACCACATTTGTCTTTTATTTTCCGTATGGTATAAAGAATCAAGTTACGGCCACATACCTATCATTTCTTGGTAGATGGTATCATTTCGAATAGCGGTGACACACTGCCCGCAAAATCCGCTGCCGATTTCATCGCATTTCAGCCAGTTTTTCCAGCAGCTCCCGCTTCGATCTGCAATTTGTCTTCCATGTTTCTTTTCGAAATGAACTGCGCATGCGCCAATGCCGTGACCTTTGTAAAACCGGAAAGCGTGGTAGCAGACGATTTTTAACTTGTCAAAGTTAAGCATGAATAATTGCATTAATTGTAACAAACCCTTTGTCAAGGGACATAAGGGCTACAATAGAGTGTCGTTAAAATCTCTCACATCTCCTAAAACAGTGAGAAAGTTTTACAAAGGTCACGGCATTGGCGCATGCGCAGTTCATTTCGAAAAGAAACATGGAAGACAAATTGCAGATCGAAGCGGGAGCTGCTGGAAAAACTGGCTGAAATGCGATGAAATCGGCAGCGGATTTTGCGGGCAGTGTGTCACCGCTATTCGAAATGATACCATCTACCAAGAAATGACAGGTATGTGGCCGTAACTTGATTCTTTATACCATACGGAAAATAAAAGACAAATGTGGTTTGCAGTGGCTTGTAACCTAGTGACAATATAAGGTCAATATAAACGTCATCACTAGGTTACATGTTGTAGCTAGGGGACTGCACGCTCCCCGTCTGCCCCTGCAAGCTCTGCTTGACTACTGCTTTATAGAAAACATCTGAATTCCAGGAACAGACAGTTGATCCACAGTCATAAAATAGACAGCAATTCAATCACGTATTCTCTTATTCAAATCAAAAGTCATTTGAAAAATTATGTTTGATTCGATAAATCCAAGAGAAACTGTAAAATCCAATCATGATCGTATACCGGTAGTATTTTTTATTTATTTTTTCGATGTAATACGGCCGTATAAACATTATGCAGCTGACGGCGTGAACAGGGCACAGTAAGTTTTCTGGGCAAACCGTAAATCCCACCCATTTCGTTCCTCAAAAAAGTTTCGTCTCGCCAAACCACTGATGAACTTTTCTTGCCGTGAATTTCAACAACTGCCTCTTAGCCATCGGGCATGCGTCCATCTATAAACGTACCTTTAACACTGACCAACTGACTGTAAAATGTAATTCCTGAATCAAGAATCGTCTGTGACACTGTCGGAGTCGCGTTGCTTGTCACTGTTTGAATTTCTTAGTTGGAGAAATTTCCGTACGCCTGCATAGATCCATCGTATTTCGCAGTTCGAAAGACAGTTTGTTGAACAACACATCAAACAGTATATATGTACGTTTCAAGTTCACCATTTCTGCAATCCTCGATGTCAAATATTGCGGGAGGTAATGTTCCAACCTGACTCTGTCTTTCTTCTCTCTTTCTCGTTTTGTTTATCCTGACCTAGTTTGTTCCATCGAGGCGCGCGAGTTTATTTTTGGCCCAGTGCCACATGCGCGGATTTATTCAATTAGGTCAAATGAGCCTTATCACGTCACGTACACAATCAAAGCGCATCATACCACATAGTTCGGAATTCAAACGCTCTATTAGGTGAATAAAAACATCCTAAGAGTTCGGTATATGATAAATATATTATCAGGAAACTGTGTTGTTCCCGCACTTTGTATCAGCTCTCGTTCTCGGAGTCTGGATCGCCGCATCGACCTCGACCTCGACCTCGGTCGATACAGCGATCCAGACTCCGAGAACTCGAGCTGATACAAAGTGCGGGAACAACACAGTATCCTGATAATATATATTTATCGCTCTTTTCCTTGTGCTTCGATAATCACTAACCCAAAAGAAAGAAGGCATAATCAAGGTTCACTGCGAAAAAATTGTGTTGTGTTTAACACAATTTTGTGCTACATTGGTTACAACACAAATATTTTGTTGAAAACTACATATCAACACAAAATCGTATTGAATTCAACACAAATTCGTGCTGATTTAACCTGAAGTTGTGCTATTATCAACACAATTCTGATGCTAAAATAGCTTCAACACAAATTGCTTCGCAGTGTTGAACAACGCGTACAAACATTTGCAGTCGGATAACGTTGCTTATTTTACCCCCAGTCAAAATCGAGTGCGCCTTCTCTGTTAGAGTCATGGCTGACTCATGAGTGCTTTTTTGACTACGTATATGCATACTACTAGCAATTGTGGTGCTGCGTTTGCATCTCAACAAATTCATTCGCCGTACTTTAATTTGCCATATTTTCACATAGTTTCCAGAAACATAATAAAAGTTCTAATAGTCAGATTAAAGGGCCTTGTGTCGCGTAAGAGTCCGAAGTAGTTCTCCAAGGGGACATTACATCTTGTCTCGCTGATACCGCTCGCCAAGCACGCGCTCTTAGATTATTTGAGATGATTCTGATCTCACTTCGCTGTCTCTGACTTAATGAACGGTTGAATTCTTCATTCCCATATGTGTACAGTTCTAAATGTGTTTGGACAAGTCTGGTCATTGTATTGGCTCCGGTGATTACATCGCCGGTCAAACTGATCGATTAGTTTCATGTATAGCCGTTCTTTGCCGTAGATATCCGGGAAAACTGGGGGTCTGTCTTAACTAAATGGTTTGTCGACGCCTTCCTGATCGCTTTTCTTCCCCCGGAGGGATTGTACGGAATATTAACACACGAAAGGTGTCATATCAAAGCCCTCATCGTTTCTCTTCGCTCGGAAAGTAGACACGTTATGCCGCTTACGCGTCGAGATATTGGGCACGAACATGTATTTGCTAGAAGACTTCATGGGCTTGAATGTTCACTGGTGGTATAACCTCTATAGTCTAATCACCAATTACAACATCTCTTATAATGGACCAATTGTGATTATCTGTCGAATCACTGTTAATTGTCAATGAATATTCATTCAGGCTTCCATGTCGGATTATTGAGTACAAATGACGTGACTAGGACATAAACACCGTACGCTGTGTGTGTGTGTATGGGGCAGACCTTTGCTACTGAAGAAACAGTGTCAGAAAATGCTACTCAATTAGGAATATGAAATAATTGCTCCTTGGTATTGATTTTCCCATTATACATATATATTGAGTTGTTGAAGCTCGAAAACAACATCATGCAATTACAAAGCGGTATCCAAGGCATATAAAGAAATGACGACATAAAATCAGAATAGTCCTTATTTCGGTATGGGAAGTAGTATACAAAGCCCGAATTGATAGAATAGCGCCTCACTGCGCATGCGCAGAACCTGGTGTGACGTCATAAGTGTAGGTTTTGTGGCGGTATTGGGGCGGTGTGCGCATGTGTGATGTGTGGGAGGTGGGTACAAGATGGCCGCCATGTGGGAGGTGGGTACAAGATGGCCGTCATGTGGGAGGTGGGTACAAGATGGCCGCCATGTGGGAGGTGGGTACAAGATGGCCGCCATGTGGGAGGTGGGTACAAGATGGCCGCCAAGATGTGGGAGGTGGGTACAAGATGGCCGCCAAGATGTGGGAGGTGGGTACAAGATGGCCGCCAAGATGTGGGAGGTGGGTACAAGATGGCCGCCAAGATGTGGGAGGTGGGTACAAGATGGCCGCCAAGATGTGGGAGGTGGGTACAAGATGGCCGCCAAGATGTGGGAGGTGGGTACAAGATGGCCGCCAAGATGTGGGAGGTGGGTACAAGATGGCCGCCAAGATGTGGGAGGTGGGTACAAGATGGCCGCCATGTGGGAGGTGGGTACAAGATGGCCGCGAGTAGTAAAATGTATAAAAGGAGTTGATTTTTAGGGAAAGGGTGTATTCAATCTGACTTACCTGACCTGACTTGATCAGCCAGCCAGCCCGCCAACCAGTCCTCCTGCCTGCCTAGCCGCTTGTAATAAGACGAAAAGCATGAGACGTGGAGAAGATTTTCCCTTGGATCCAGCCGCACTTCCGGTTGAAGTCTTGCCTGAAGATGAGCGTGTCAGGGCCATTTATCAACGTCACTGGGCTACCATACGCCATTGTTTCCACCGTGACCATTATAGTTCCAATACGTGTATTTTCATACCTTTAGGCCGTCGCGCATGCGCAGAATCACCCTAATTCAATCTTCCACCCAGTGCATCAGATAGCCCTTCTCCTTACCTTCAATTTGATACCTCACTCGACCCCATTGGCCCATTTTTAAAACAATTTTTTGCTATAGGGTGATAATTTACACCCTTCACTGCCGCGCATGCGCAGAATGCCGATATTTCAATCCCATACCCAGTGCATCAGATAGCCCTTCTCCTTACCTTCAATTTGATACCTCACTCGACCCCATTGGCTCATTTTTAAAACAATTTTTTTGCTATAGGGTGATAATTTACACCCTTCACTGCCGCGCATGCGCAGAATGCCGATATTTCAATCCCATACCCAGTGCATCAGATAGCCCTTCTCCTCACCTTCAATTTGATACCTCACTCGATCCCATTGGCCCATTTTAAGTTTTTAAAAATAATTTTTTTTTTGCTATAGGGTGATAATTACACCCTTTTTTTTCGCTAATTTCACTAATTTCAATTTTTAATTGTTAAAAAAACATAGAAAATGAAAAAGATTTTTTTTGGCGCCATGAATCTTTTTTCTCTTTTTTATTAAGTTTTAAAAAAAAAAAAAAATTTTGGCTTCCATTTCCCTTTCCCTCCCCCCCTCCCCCTCCCCCCCCTTTTTCCGTTTTTCAATATTTAATTGTTAAAAAATTGAAAAAATTGAAATTTTTTTCTTGGGGCATAACAATGATGGGGTCTGATGTTAATTTTTGTGCAAAGTTAGAAGTTCCTCTTCCGGGGAAGATGGTTGGCCCTGAAAAGGGCCGTTAGTGTTACTTCACCACCACACTTACGCACGGTAGATTTTCTTTATTCCTGCTACATGTTTCCGACAAATTGGACATTTTATTTTGAGATGGTTCTCGCCGGCCTCAGTGCAATGGCACATGTCTCCTACACACGTCAGTGTCACCCAACAATCGGCACATAGACATAAATGACCGCATGGTAAAACAGCAAACTGGCTTTGGTCATCTGTACATATGCTACAGCGTGATATTTTGTGCTCTTTATCCAGTTGTTCGTATTGTCTGTCAAGCTCCTCGCCCATTTTAATCGCGTCTTCTTTCAGTCCATTAATAAAGTTGTTCAGGCGAGTTATCTCGGCTTCACACCCACAGCATTGTTGTGGTGGAGTTTCGGCGGTAGTTGAAATCATTGGAATTTCACCAGGCGTTGTCGTGGGCCCACGTCTACTATTTAACCATGGCAGTTCATCTTGTAGTTCCTCATCAGTTGAGTCATTATCAGGTTCTTGTAGGGTTTCCATTGTGCCTATTTCTGCGTCATGTTCAGCCCTTAGTCTTTCCAATTGTGCATTTTCTTCCACAGTTCGCCGCAGTTCTTCTGTACCGCGTGTTAAGATGGATGTTTCGTCTTCCAATTCCCTTTGAAAACTGGTGGTTACCCTCATTCCATCATTTTCCAGAACGCTAACCAGCTCTGGGTGTTGCGTAGCGGCATTTCTCGGGTCCCTAGCGGGGTGTTGTGTAAACAGCGCACGTCTTGTTGAATTCATGATTGTATGGGTGAATAACTGTTACAATATACACGTATTTATACTTTTAGTGGTCTGTGGGAGGTGGGAAAAGATGGCCGCGAGTGTCATGATGTGGGAGGTGGGTAAAGATGGCCCCCAGTGTCACTGAGTGCAAGCTGTGGGAGGTGGGATAAGATGGCCACCAAGTGTCAGTGAGTACAACATGGCCGCCAAGTGTGCTTTGTTATCATTGTTCAAGCATAAAAATTTCATATTTTTTTCCATAAATCCGTTACAATTTTCTCGGAATTATGATAACACTAATCCATAGTGTACACGTATTTTTTTTTAGCCAGGAAAATTAAATTATTTTCCAATGTACCTGGGTTTTACACTACCGTACACTAACTTTATGATTTTTAAAATGCCTAAAATTAATAAAATAATCCTCTATTCTAACGTTAGGTTGTTAAATTTTAAATATAACACTAATGAATGACCTGAGTTTAACTTGTAATAAAATTTACAGGTGTCCTGACATTGATTGTAAAATGAAAAGCTGTTTATAATTGTTAAACAAACACACATATATTTTTTCTTCAGCAGCGTAGCACACGATACAACCAGTGTGTTTTCGCTGCGCATGCGCGCGTGTCTTACACTATAAATACCACATTTTTTTTTTAATTATTCACAATTAATCTCTGAGTGCTCAGTCATGGATTTATCCTTGGCTCAACTCATGGATATTGACAACACATCAGATTTGTTCACAAATCATGATAATCAACTACAACGCCTCGACAGTATCATGAATTTGGTACACGATGAACCTCGATTAGATGATAGAATCATCCCCTTAGTCGCACCTGAACCCCAGAACTATCCTGCACCAATTCATTGTCAACAGCCTGCAGAAACTTCGCCGCTGGATAATTTATTCGCCTTGACAACAACTACACCGGATGTTACTCCAGATGTAGACCAAATTTTTGATGATCTAAACGAGATGTTACAATTTTCCTATGCTTCCGGAGAATGCTGTTTCTAAATCTTGCATGAGCCGAGAGAGACAAGCAACAGCGGCTCAATTTTCCAAAGTGCATCTCCGATCTTTTCCTAAGAGCACCCAATAACTTTTTCAAAGAGCATCCCATGGCAAAAAATCGAAGAATCATTCAGTATCTCACACCAGACCGTCAGCCTTCATTAGAAATATTTCTTCCTGTATGATATCCTGCCAACTTCTCCAAGATCGCCAACATTTCTCATGACCAATTTGCCATACCGACACTATACCGACGAGATGATATGTTTTATGAAATAATGCCAACAGAAAACTCAGAGTCAATTTAAATATTTATTTGTATTGAGCAAATTACAAGAATTTCGAAGAGAAAAGAGCCGAAATAATGTCTGTCTGTCCTGGAAATCAGCTGATCAGCAATAAATCGACATCTCCGTGACCTTCAAGGAGATTTTGACATTAGGTTTTACCCGCTTTTATCACAAATCATTATAAAGAAATTGTCACACCCGGTGAACTCCTGAAACCCACATCCTACCTGAGAGTTTGGTAAGATATTCCATTCATTCGTTACCGTTCCCCGTGGAGGAGAATTTCATCCATCAGCTTTCACTGTTGTCGTGCCAAACACAAAAATTGACAAATTATACGGACTGCCACGATAAGCGTTCCGTACTGCACATGTCCGATAAAATCCCTCCAGTCGTTACACAATGTTGATTCCACAAAACCTGTTCGGTGGCCTACATTATCGTTCAATCGCTGATCATAAAGGCTGCGTTCATTCTCACCAGAACTGTAGGCCTATACACTTCGAAATCTGTGAAAGAATATCAATTTTCACGTTTCCTGTCGGATATCACACAAATTGATGCGTCCGCTGGAACACAGCACACTCCCTCGATTTCAGTCTACGTGTGACATGCAGGCGATGCATGATGCAGATCACATTATTCATCTCAGTGGATACCGAAATGGAACAAAGTTCCGTTATACACTGCAACAGAGAATGTTCTCCCGCTCAGAAAACACAAAATGGCTACTGAACACCAAAATTTCCCCGGATAATAAAGTCGTTCAAACCACAGCGCCATCTATTCGCTTTGGTGCAAGGGAGACAACTCGGACTAGACCAATTCGAAGATCATGTCCGCTATATTTAGCCTGAATGGGTATAGGGGTGATCGGGTTTTTTTTATGGCTTTTACTATGAGCTACGAGGTTGATCATGTAGAATACGATGGAAAAAAATTTGAAAGTACCGCGTAGGCTTGTATATAGATCCATATAGATCCATATAGACCCATATACACTCATATACTGGGATATTGGTATGTATCAATCCATACGGGGTGGACATGTTGGAGCACTAGTGGCCCGATGGGGTAGAGTGAGGTCTTATTTTAAAGCGCTCGAGGAAATAAATAAATAAATAAATAAATAAATAAATAATAAAAAAATCAAAAAAATCGGCGAGTAGTAGACGAAGGGAAAATTGGAAAGTATTGACCATGCCCCAGAATACTTCATAGGCATATCACGGCCTTAAGGCCTATGTAAGATGTAATCTACATCACAGTTTAGTAGTATAAAAAGCGCAATTCACCTTGTCCCTTCCAAAGAAATAAAATCGGCTCTATTTTACAGGAGTATATACGCAGGTGACGTGGGTTGTAACGTCACTTCCGGGTTTTCACTAAACACTACCTCCAAACATACAAGAGTTGCAATGTTCAACCGCCGGGGTGTTTTCCGCCCCGCCCCGCCCCGGCCGCAGCGCGCGCGCGCGTTCTCCGGAAGTGCGCGTCATTCCCGGTAGTGTGCGCGCGCGCGCGCGGACGCGGGTGAAAAGGTCAAAGGGTGACCTCCAGGTCAGACGGTCCAATGTCCAATGGGACAATGTTGCGGCATCGCTATAGTCAGAGCTTGAGCACAAAAAGGGGATTCTAGATGAACCTGGGAAAGATGGGCAGTTCCATGTGGACCAATCAGCGGTCGAGAAAAAGAGCCAATCAGCGGTCGAGAAAAAGAACCAATCAGCGATCGAACAATCAGCCAATCGAATTGGGGTATTCACGGTGTGCTTTCGCTGACGTCCGCGCCCACATCTGGGTTCTTGTACACCCGGGTAATGTTTTTCTGGACATGGATGGGTTACCTTTGGCTCCATTCTAGGCCACTGATTGGCTAATAGAACTTATAGTCATAATCTATACGTTTTGGACGAGTCTCTTCACTCACCGTATACACGTACCTCAATGAAATGCCCGCTCCAAACCTAGACCAAAAAACACGTACTTGGTCTGTAGGCTGATTTCATTGGCTCTCTATTTTTTACTATAGTACTCTTGCATTCTAACCTTGATGGGTTACCTAGCACTGATAGTCATAATCGATACGTGTTGGACGAGTCTCTTCACTCACCGTATACACGTACCTCAATGAAATGCCAGCTCCAAACCTAGACCAAAAACACGTACTTGGTCTGTGGGCTGATTTCATTGGCTCTCTATTTTTACTATAGTGCTCTTGCCTTCTAAACTTGATGGGTTACATTTTGGTCCCATCCTACACCACTGATTTCAGTTTGACTGAATCTCCGCATTGGGCATTAATGCATCAGGAATAAAACACACAAGACAGGGTTTTTGGTGAGATCTCATTTTTTTATTCATTGAACAACAACAACGTGAGAACAACCACGTGAAAACTCAAGCCCAGAACAAGGGGCTTGTCATTAACTGAAGCCCAGAACAAGGGGCTTGTCATTAACTGAAGCCCAGAACAAGGGGCTTGTCATTAACTGAAGCCCAGAACAAGGGGCTTGTCATTAACTGAAGCCCAGAACAAGGGGCTTGTCATTAACTGTATGTACATTGAAATAATTCAAGCCCAGAACGGCGCTTGTACATTGAAATGATGGGCGGCCCAGTCATAGACGAGTACATCGCGGTCCTCGGCCTGGGGGTACTCGTCAAACATCTGTACGATGGTAGATAAAGGTCTTCCCCGGCATCGATGGTACAGGTAAAACAAGCAATATTGTCCGCACACGCCACTGGTCAGGCTTTGCAACGTTTGACTGTTCCAACACCACGTCTCTGTGCCTTGATCCATGAAGTCTGTTAAATCGGGATGGAGGGGTGGCAGGCCGTACGGGTCAAAGTATTCACCCTGCTCTTCTGTCAAGTACACGGCCACCCAGTGTTCACCGGGTCGATCCATCGGGTCCGTGTTGAGAACGTAAGCAGCCGGATACATACGGTCTAATGGAAACACATCTCGAGCGAACACCCCTTGAAAGACCCTACGTGTCTCTGGGTCATTCTCCAGCACGGTGGTTATCTGGTCTGTATCCATGTTAGG
>JAVTVY010040288.1:0-18746 GCA_036873755.1 Hanleya hanleyi
GTTTCAACCATATCATGTACCTGCCCGTACGACATACCGATATCAACACGATCACGGTGGATATAAGAGATGACACGGGACGAGCGGTGGCATTCGAACGAGGAAAAGTGATGCTGACACTTCATTTTCGACAAGCACGTGCTCCCCACTTTGCATAATGAAAGTACCTTACGAGTGCGATGCACGCAGCTATGCCGACTATTATGCCCAACAGGCCGGGGGTGGCTTTTCGGTCTTTAGCGGTGCACGCATGCAACGAGGACATGGTCTGGGGAACATACTCGGCAGCATTGTGAAAACGTTCCTGCCCTTGGTGACGCGTGGGGTGAAACCAATCGGCAAACAAGCGGTACGCAGTGGACTGCAAGTGGCCGGTGATGTCTTGGGGGGTACGGCACCCCGACAAGCCTTGAAACGACGGGCCAAAGAAGCGGGAGGCGTGTTGGTGGCCAAAGCACAACGCACCGTAGGGAATAAAAGAGCTGCCCCACCGAGATCACGCACCAGTCGACGACCGACCCAGCGACGACGCACATCCAAGAAGACCCGGGATATCTTTTCTTAAAACATGGCCTTAATCCACGCCGAGTCCTGCCCCTCCACCAACAGTGAATTTGATTTGTGGACCGTGCCGCCCACACAAACCAGTGTCGAACAAGGATTATGGGTGGAGCATCTCCCGCTCTCCAGCATCAACGAAACCGGGCCCATCGAGTTCACCATCAGTAATGCGGATACGGCCTATGTGGATTTAGCCCATACCTACTTGTATGTGAAAGCCAAGGTGGTCAATGGAGCTGGCACGAGACTCGCTGACCAAGCAACGGTGGGCCCGAGGAATCTCTGGCTGCACTCGATGTTTCAGCAGGTGGATATTTTCTCAGCGACAAACTCATCAGTGATTCCACCAACACGTACCCCTATCGAGCCTACATCGAGACACTGTTGTCGTATGGCCGAGAGGCTAAAAAATCTCAGCTGACAACCGCTTTATTCTACAGGGACACGGCCGAGCACATGGACACGGCGGACAATGGGGGATATGACAAACGGAAGGCTTTCACTGCGAACAGTGCCTCGGTGGATATGATGGGTCGACTGCATGCAGACATGTTCATGCAAGACCGGTACCTCTTGAACAAGATCCCCATCAAAATCCGACTGATACGGGCGCCTCCGACCTTCGCCTTGATGGCCACTAACGTAGAGGAGCATGTAGCGGACTATAAGATTGTCATCCAAGACGCAGTCCTGTATGTCCGAAAAGTGAAACCGAATCCAGCCGTTCAATTGGGACACATGAAAGCCTTGGAAACAAAACCAGCCCAGTACCCTATCCGACGTGTGCAAACCAAAGTGTTCTCTGTGCCTGCTGGAAATATGGGCGCCAACAAAGAAAACCTGTTCCTGGGGGAACTACCCAAGCGATTGATCCTGGCCTGTGTAGAAAATACCAGTTTCAGCGGAGCCTACCCAGAGAATCCGTTTGACTTTAAACATTTCGGCATCAATTTTGTGGCCCTGCATGTGGATGGACAACAGGTGCCAGCCACGGCCTTAACCCCGAACTTTGGGCGGAGGAATTTCATTCGAGCCTATCAGAGCCTGTTTACAGCCACCGGTCAAATCAACCAGGACGAAGGGAATATGATCAGTCGGGAGGACTACGCGAACGGATACACGTTGTTCTGTTTCGATCTGACCCCCACCTTAGAGAACGACCATCAGCTGGCCCTGGCCAAGCAAGGCAACTTACGGTTGGAAATCCACTCTGCACGAGCCCTGGCGACCACCGTCAATGTGATCTGCTACGCCGAGTTTGACAACATCATTCAAATCGATAAAAGCCGTAACGTGCTGTGTGACTTCTCCACCTAACATGGATACAGACCAGATAACCACCGTGCTGGGGAATGACCCAGGAACACGTAGGGTCTTTCAAGGGGTGTTCGCCCGAGATGTGTTTCCATTAGACCGTATGTATCCGGCTGCTTACGTTCTCAACACGGACCCGATGGATCGACCCGGTGAACACTGGGTGGCCGTGTACTTGACAGAAGAGCAGGGCGAATACTTTGACCCGTACGGCCTGCCACCCCTCCATCCCGATTTAACAGACTTCATGGATCAAGGCACAGAGACGTGGTGTTGGAACAGTCAAACGTTGCAAAGCCTGACCAGTGGCGTGTGCGGACAATATTGCTTGTTTTACCTGTACCATCGATGCCGGGGAAGACCCTTATCTACCATCGTACAGATGTTTGACGAGTACCCCCAGGCCGAGGACCGCGATGTACTCGTCTATGACTGGGCCGCCCATCATTTCAATGTACAAGCCCCGTTCTGGGCTTGAATTATTTCAATGTACATACAGTTAATGACAAGCCCCTTGTTCTGGGCTTCAGTTAATGACAAGCCCCTTGTTCTGGGCTTCAGTTAATGACAAGCCCCTTGTTCTGGGCTTCAGTTAATGACAAGCCCCTTGTTCTGGGCTTGAGTTTTCACGTGGTTGTTCTCACGTTGTTGTTGTTCAATGAATAAAAAAATGAGATCTCACCAAAAAACCCTGTCTTGTGTGTTTTATTCCTGATGCATTAATGCCCAATGCGGAGATTCAGTCAAACTGAAATCAGTGGTGTAGGATGGGACCAAAATGTAACCCATCAAGTTTAGAATGCAAGAGCACTATAGTAAAAATAGAGAGCCAATGAAATCAGCCCACAGACCAAGTACGTGTTTTTGGTCTAGGTTTGGAGCGGGCATTTCATTGAGGTACGTGTATACGGTGAGTGAAGAGACTCGTCCAAAACGTATCGATTATGACTATCAGTGCTAGGTAACCCATCAAGGTTAGAATGCAAGAGCACTATAGTAAAAATAGAGAGCCAATGAAATCAGCCTACAGACCAAGTACGTGTTTTTTGGTCTAGGTTTGGAGCGGGCATTTCATTGAGGTACGTGTATACGGTGAGTGAAGAGACTCGTCCAACACGTATAGATTATGACTATAAGTTCTATTAGCCAATCAGTGGCCTAGAATGGAGCCAAAGGTAACCCATCCATGTCCAGAAAAACATTACCCGGGTGTACAAGAACCCAGATGTGGGCGCGGACGTCAGCGAAAGCACACCGTGAATACCCCAATTCGATTGGCTGATTGTTCGATCGCTGATTGGTTCTTTTTCTCGACCGCTGATTGGCTCTTTTTCTCGACCGCTGATTGGTCCACATGGAACTGCCCATCTTTCCCAGGTTCATCTAGAATCCCCCTTCTTTTGTGCTCAAGCTCTGACTATAGCGATACCGCAACATTGTCTCATTGGACATTGGACCGTCTGACCTGGAGGTGACCCTTTGACCTTTTGACCCGCGTCCGCGCGCGCGCGCGCACTGCCGGGGATGACGCGGGATGACGCGCGCGCGCACTGCCGGGGATGACGCGGGATGACGCGCGCGCGCGCTGCGGGGCGCTGGGGCGGGAAAACACCCCGGCGGTTGAACATTGCAACTCTTGTATGTTTGGGGGTAGTGTTTAGTGAAAACCCGGAAGTGACGTGACAACCCACGTCACCTGCGTATATACTCCTGTAAAATAGAGCCGATTTTATTTCTTTGGAAGGGACAAGGTGAATTGCGCTTTTTATACTACTAAACTGTGATGTAGATTACATCTTACATAGGCCTTAAGGCCGTGATATGCATATGAAGTATTCTGGGGCATGGTCAATACTTTCCAATTTTCCCTTCGTCTACTACTCGCCGATTTTTTGATTTTTTTATTATTTATTTATTTATTTATTTATTTATTTCCTCGAGAGCTTTAAAATAAGACCTCACTCTACCCCATCGGGCCACTAGTGCTCCAACATGTCCACCCCGTATGGATTGATACATACTAATATCCCAGTATATGAGTGTATATGGGTCTATATGGATCTATACAAGCCTACGCGGTACTTTCAAATTTTTTTCCATCGTATTCTACATGATCAACCTCATAGCTCATAGTAAAAGCCATAAAAAAACCCGATCACCCCTATACCCATTCAGGCTAAATATAGCGGACATGATCTTCGAATTGGTCTAGTCCGAGTTGTCTCCCTTGCACCAAATCGTATAGATGGCGCTGTGGTTTGAACGACTTTATTATCCGGGGAAATTTTGGTGTTCAGTAGCCATTTTGTGTTTTCTGAGCGGGAGAACATTCTCTGTTGCAGTGTATAACGGAACTTTGTTCCATTTCGGTATCCGCTGAGATGAATAATGTGATCTGCATCATGCATCGCCTGCATGTCACACGTAGACTGAAATCGAGGGAGTGTGCTGTGTTCCAGCGGACGCATCAATTTGTGTGATATCCGACAGGAAACGTGAAAATTGATATTCTTTCACAGATTTCGAAGTGTATAGGGGCCTACAGTTCTGGTGAGCGATTGAACGATAATGTAGGCCACCGAACAGGTTTTGTGGAATCAACATTCTGTAACGACTGGAGGGATTTTATCGGACATGTGCAGTACGGAACGCTTATCGTGGCAGTCCGTATAATTTGTCAATTTTTGTGTTTGGCACCACAGGTAGGATGTGGGTTTCAGGAGTTCACCGGGTGTGACAATTTCTTTATAATGATTTGTGATAAAAGCGGGTAAAACCTAATGTCAAAATCTCCTTGAAGGTCACGGAGATGTCGATTTATTGCTGATCAGCTGATTTCCAGGACAGACAGACATTATTTCGGCTCTTTTCTCTTCGAAATTCTTGTAATTTGCTCAATACAAATAAATATTTAAATTGACTCTGAGTTTTCTGTTGGCATTATTTCAGCAATATTATGCACTAATGGGTTTTATCGAAAAAATCATAAGAAATTTAATGCTTTGGGACAAGGGGTACATACACAGCACAGTGGGATTCTTGCACTGCCTGACACCGGTGAGTGGGTGGGTTCAAAATGGCGTCTGTGGATTGACCGCCATTTTGAACCCACCCAATCACTATACAGTGGGTGAGCCTATATCTCGCACTCACTGACGCCGGTGAGTGGGTGGGTTAAAAATGGAGGACTGTACATCACGGCCATTTTGTACTCACCTGCCCACTAGACTATAAAAAGCCTATAATTTTGATATGTATTCACCAATACACCATCATGAGTTTTCGAAGACGACGCGCCCCTCTGTTTACACATCATCCGACTCGAGACCCGAGAATTGCTCAGACAGAAGAACTCAGAGAAATCGTTGCCCATGAAGAAGAAGAAGATGGAAGTCAATTGACGATCATCTCCAGTTTTCAACGAGTACTTGAAGATGAATCCACGTTAATCAACAGTACCGAAGCACTCGCACAGCAATTGCAGGAAGAAGTAAGAACAGAAGAAAGTAGCCGGCTGCGAAGACTGAGTGAACAACAGGACCAAGACATACACAGAATGGAAGAAAACGACAGTGATGTGACGGAAAGTGGCGAACAAGACGAGCTGCCCTGGCTAAATTCTAATAGACCGCCCACAACAACCACGATGACACCGCCTGTCTACACTGAAAGTATAAGGACTGAACACCCTACAGCCGGACCTCCTACCATTGCCGAAACTCCCACAATTTCAGCGGTAGAAACACCACAACCCTGTCGCCACCAGGTCGAGATAATCCAACTCAATGAACAGATTATGGTCATGCAGAGAGGGCTGGATGGGATGGAAACAACCTTGAATGGAATGGAAGCGCAAATTACCATACTCAAGAAAGAACGCCGTGTCGAGGAGAAAAAAACACAATGCAGTATCTGTGCGGAGGAGGAAAGTTGGTATGCCGTGTTACCTTGTGGACATCTTTGCCTATGCAAGGATTGCTGGGTAACCCTGACGTGTCAAGGTGCGATGTGTCGATGCATTGATGCCGGCGAGTCCCATTTGAAAATAAAATGTCCGATATGCAGAAATATTCCGCGCCTAAAGTGTGTCGTATCACGCTATCAACGGCCCTTTTCAGGGCCAACCCATCTTGCCGGAAGAGAAAACTTCTTTCCTAAGCACACCAACTAACACCAGAATGCCCATCATCCTTTTTCCCCAAAAAAAATTTTTTTCAAAAATTTTTTTTTGAAAAACAAAAATCTTCATACGTCAAGTCAACAAAATTTTATTTTCAGGTAGAGGGTCGAGTCAGGTATCATATTGAAGCTGACGTGAAATGCTTCACAATGATACTTCACTCGACACGATTGGACCATTAGGGACGCCTCTAACCTCAAAAAAAGATTATTTTGAAGATAATTATCAACATCCGGTGAATGAAGATCGAGTGAGGTATCTAATGGAAGCTGACGTGAAATGCTTCACAATGATACCTCACTCGACCCGATTGCACCACAAGGGGCTGCCCTAACTCCAATAAAGGCTATTTTGATTTTTCTGCGCATGCGCGAAGTCCAAAGGCTATGAAAATAGCCTTTTTTTGGAGTTAGAGGCGTCCCTAATGAACCAATCGGGTCGGGTGAGGTATTAAATTGAAGGTGACGTGAAGGAGCATCTGATAGACTGGGTATGGGCTTGAATTAGGGTAATTGTGCGCATGCGCGAAGATGATATCAAAAATATCAATCTTGAAAAATAGCCTTTTTGGAGTTAGAGGCGTCCCTAATGGACCAATCGGGTCGAGTGAGATATCAAATTGAAGGTAACGTGAAGGAGCATCTCATGAACTGGTGTAGGTTGAACTATAAGCATTCTGCGCATGCGCAATCTTCAAAATAGCCGTTTTTGGAGTTAGGGCAGCCCCTAGTGGTCCAATCGGGTCGAGTGAGGTATCAATGTGAAGCATTTCACGTGAGCTTCCATTTAATACTTCACTCGACGCACTACCTCTAAAATAAAAAAAATAAAAAATCTTCGTACACGATGTTGACATTTATCTGCAAAATAGCCTTTTTGGAGCTAGGAGAGCCCCTAGTGGCCCGATCGAGCCGAGTGAGGTATCAATGTGAAGGTGAGATGAAGGGCCATCTGATGGACTGGTGTGGGTTGAACTATCAGCATTTTGCGCATGCGCAAGAATGGAAATAGACGTTTTTGGAGCTATTTGACTTAAAAAAAAGGAAAAAAATGAACACTAAGCAAAAGTAAAAGGTTCACAAACCATACAACACAGGCAAGCTGACTGGATGACTGGCTGGCTGACTGGCTGGCTGGCTAGAGGTGAAGCAGACTAGAGGTGAAACAGGCAGGCTGGCTGGTCAGGTCAGGTAAGTCAGAGTGCTCGACAAAGTAGTGCAATTGAATACACCCCTTGCCCTAAAAATCGACTGCTTTTATACGTTTTCCCCGTGAGTGGGTGGGTTCAAAATGGCGGACCCAGAAAGTCCGCCATTTTAAACCCACCCACTCACTTCCCAGGTCAAATCAGTGCACCCGAGTGAGTGGGCGGGTTCAAAATGGCGGACTTTCAACGTCCCAGAGAAAATAAACGGCCACCATTTTGAACCCACCCACTCAATCACCCCGGTGAGTGGGTGGGTTCAAAATGGCGGACCCAGAAAGTCCGCCATTTTAAACCCACCCACTCACATCCCAGGTCAATCAGTGCAACCGAGTGAGTGGGTGGGTTCAAAATGGCGGACGTCAAACGTCCGCCATTTTAAACCCACCCACTCACATAGCACTCAATCACCCCCGTGAGTGGGTGGGTTCAAAATGGCGGACAAAGAAAGTCCGCCATTTTAAACCCACCCACTCACATCCCAGGTCAATCAGTGCAACCGAGTGAGTGGGTGGGGTCAAAATGGCGGACGTCAAACGTCCGCCATTTTAAACCCACCCACTCACATTAAAAAAAAATTAACTCACGTATGCGAACCCCCCCTATGGCAACCCAAAAATTCACTTCGCGCATGCGCAGTGAGACGCTATCATACCGTTTTACTCTATGTATACTACTCACCTTTATATTGTGCAGGAGTCCGGTCCCATACTCTGTTTGATCTTCCAAAACAAATTTTAGCTTTGAACTGGAGGAATCACCAGCATCAGTCGGCCTCGTGCTCTGAAATATCTGGTGGAGTTTTGTAGTCGCTTGATTAATAAGTGTATTAAGATGCTTGGCCGAAAAATGCCAGAAGTGTTGTAAATTAAGTATTTCTAGTAATCGATATAATTTTGATTGCCATGAAAGCTTTGATTTTGTGTGCATCAGAGCTAGATCGGCTGCATAGGCACGAGATACAGCATGTGGCGGGAGCTGTATACCTTAGTAAAAATAAGAGGTCAGAGTTTTAATAAGTAGAAGAGATAAATTCACTCTAGGAATATTTTTTTGAAGAAAATGTGTAATTAATAAAGCACTTTTACCGATAAGATTTAAAAAGCGCACTCGTGATTCCATCACGATTTTCCGTCACGGACTAGAATTAACACCTGGGATGATCCAGTCGCGTTTTTCTCACGATGAAAAAAATCTTATCATCCTTGGGTACTGTATGTTAGTAAGAGATGTCATATAAGAAGTCAGATTGAAACAGAGCAGCAAAAAAATAGACAAGCAACACTAGTCAAGAGTCATGTCCGTTTCAGGTGATTCCGTCACGAACATTTCGAAGCATGATTTACTGAAAATGCTGGATCATCTGTAGATTTTTCATGGATCCGTAAACAGATGTCATATAGAATAGCAAACTAAACTTGAAACTACATGGGTATGACCACGGAACTTCCGAGTACATGACTTTGAATAAAGAAAAAGTCTTCCCAACGATGATTCCGTCACGGTGGAATTCATGATCTGTGAATCCGATCAACAACCTAGCCGGACAATCTGTCAAAAATTATCCGTCGTCTGGGTAAGGTTGAAGGGTAATCGGAAGCTCGGACTGTGATACAGGCAAAAACTGTTGTTGTTGTAGTCTAGAAAAATAACTGGCATACACTCTATGGAGAAGGGCCTCGTGAGGCACAAAGTGCAATTTTTTGTTGTTGTTTATCTGCAAATCCGCTCAACTCGATGGGTATCTTTCACTTGTTCTCACAGTTGCCTGGCCTGTGTGATATTGGGTGATCGAAGTCTACGTATAGTTTTTTTCAATAAATTATGGAAATTAATATAAACATATATACAGATATTTTTTTAAATAGATTTTTTTTATAAGTGTATTTCTCTTTCATCTTTGGCTCAATTAAAGTCATTCTCTAAAATGTGAAGCCGAGTTAATACAGTTTTTAATTATCTACCAAACCCTGTCCTCTATGACATAGAATAAAAGAGAAGTTGGGAATAGAACCGCTCAACACAGTCATTTCTAAACATCAAGTTGTACATAAGTATTTTTACTTACTCTGTACAAGCTGAGGGCATTTTTGTGGCTTTTGAAAATTTTGAGATTTTTGCGAGTCTGTCCATATTTAACTAAGCGACGTCCAAGCGAGCTAATGTACGCGCGTTATATTCATATCAAGTATGGTGCGGCTTGTGTTCAATGAGGCTTGGAATGTTTATACAATTAATTTTCTTCTCACTGTTACACAATAAATATTTGCTGCGTGGAATCCAGTCATTTGTTCCATAGGGGCAATATTCTCATCAGCCATCACCATTCAATGTGAATGTGATACATGTACAAGTCCATGGTCATTGATACAGTAAGGTGAAGGCGAAGGTGACCTGTAACACCAGTATACAAAATTATACCGAGCGCATTGAATCCTCATCATATGATGTTGAGACAGATCAGAACGAAGTGTCAGTAAAATCAGGTGTGTTTTGAAGAGCATTCTCTCATCAATGATGATGCTATACTGTACACATACAAAATATGAAGTGTTGCTGTGTTGGGCCTATAGCACAAAATCACAAGCAAGTTGGTACAACTAGGCACACAGGGTCTCATTTCTGTCGCTAACGTGTTGATTTGGGTGAGGGGATCCTCTCATGGGGAGGTGTGGGTGGGATGGGGCCTAATGTCTCAAGCACTTTTCCAGGTTTTCCATCAATATACTCTATTCCATACCCCAATATTTCAAGCACGTCAAATCAAACAAAAATTATTTGCTGGGAATGTGACTTTCACATCCCTGTCTGGACATGCTAGTGAGGAACCCTCAATCCCAGATTAATTACCATTGATGAAGCTAACGTCCAACAAATGCAAAATTGAGCTTGGCATCCGGCCGTATGTTATTCAGTGATGTATTACGCTACGGATCCTGTTGCCTCGACGGAGGTCTTTGCGCTCATCCAGCGCTTGTTTCTAGCATGGACAATTCCACTTTAAGAGCATCTTTTCTATCGGCTTTCAAATTTTCTGACTCTGAGCTGTGCAGTGATTTGTAATGCTCATACCATGACCCAATGTCAATTCTGTCAGCAATATTGCTCATACATGTACTTTCCTGCCTAAGTTTCTTTAATGTCACTGTGTTCCATCCAGAGGAAGGGTCAGTATCAGAGATTTCATTTAGTTCTTGCAATAATTTCTGTCTATAACATTTTCTACTTTTCTTTGTTTTTTGTCGATATTCCCGTTGTTTCTTGAAGAATTTGGTTTTGAGCATATCAGTTTTACTTCGATTATAAGAATTATTAAGGCTGGTCATTTCTTTGTGCAGCATTTTGTATTCCTTATCATACCACGGCATATTTGCACCAGTATGTTTAGTTTTTTTTGAAAGGTTAGTTACTCCAGTAGATTTTTTCACTTTCCGTATCTCACTATTATCTGCAGCGTTGATGATTAAGTCAGAAAGTAAGGCTGCACATGTATCAGAATCGGTATCAGGGTGATATATTTTATCTAATATCCCATTAACAGCCATCTTCTCCAGGCTTTCAATAAAACTGGTGCTATCCTCTTGTTTCCATATATACTTCAAAGGTAAGGGATAGATACATGTATCAGGTAGCAAATAATCTTGCTTAGAATGAGACTGATCCACAGTCCACAGTCTTGTCTTTAACTTAACTGACACAGGTTTGTGATCAGATACACAAGTGAGCGGATGAATCTTCATCTCCAGTACAAGCTGTTTTAAATCAGTATTGACAATAATGTAGTCTACAACGCTACTGCCATTCTTCTTAATACAAGTAAATTCTCCAAACAAATCACCTAATGAACGACCATTAAGAATTCGGCATCTTTGGGATTTACAGAGGTCAATAAGTTTTCTACCCATTTGTTTAATGACCTTATCGCATGAATTTCTATTTGTAGATACATCACATGCATAAGAATCAGGTACAGGTATGTTGATCGGATTCACAGATCATGAATTCCACCGTGACGGAATCACCGTTGGGAAGACTTTTTCTTTTTCTCATAAGAATCAGGTACATATATCGCCGTCTGAATTTTCCAGTCGGAAACTTCTAGCTCTCTGCGCGCCATGTTGGTGACGTCACTCTATACGGTTAACATGGCGCGTTTAAAGTGGAAGTCGTCTGGGAAATTCAGACGGCGATATATTCGTTACTATTTCACAACAGTGTGCAAGATTTTGAAATAGTGCGCAGGAGGGGATAGAGATTAGATGTACGGCAGGTTCAGAGGTGGGTGATTCGTAATAAAATTATCTAAAACCCTCGCTGGAGGTGACTGGGGCCGACCTATAGCCCTCATACTCTTGAGGGCTATATATTATTTAGCTATATTGTAATGTGATAAAATTTATCTTTTGTACGTGACAAAGGTACGTGTAGTTTCACGAGATGCTGTGAAATGGTATCTCAATTATACAGCAGTGTTACACACATTCTGCTGGTATGTACAGGGTGCGTCACCCTGTACCAGCAGAACAATACATGTATTTAAAATTACCTCTGAGAATTTACGTTATAAATTAAACCAAAAGTTATACACATAAATGACCTAAGAGGGTCTACACTTCAATCCACTCTTCTGTGAAGTTAGAGATTTCTGTTACATGTATATATGCTACTTGATCTACTTTCTATCTGATCAATAGTCAAATTTCAAAATCTGGGCTACATATCAGTCAATACTTAGTAAAGTTGGCAGTAGCGATGGTACTGTAAATGAATACCTGTAGTTTAGTCATAGATTCACTCATTCTCAAAGAGAGCCGTGTCCAACCGCGGGAGACCAAAGCGACTCTCATGTAAACTGGTGACATTTTTGAATCTCCAATCTCAAAGCGAGGCAGCATGACATCATTCTCAAAGCGAGCCGTGTCTACCCGCGAACTACTTCCTGTATTAAATAACTCGCTTTCACGGCCAAGTATACATACCGACAATAATTTGTTCGCGATTGATATGCTCCGAAACGGAAAGAGTCATTTCCCAATTATATAGCCCACGTTATGTTTAGCAATTCGCTTCTAACTCGGCGGAGTCAGCAGGTCAGTGACAAGCCAGATAATCATACGCCGCCTACTCACCCCCCAAATTTTTGGGGGATGGCTCCCATTTACGCTCTTTCTCGCAGTAGGGAGTCTCGCGAGACGAGAATGAGATTCACTTTACCAGAATTCTGAGATTTTTGTTAAGAGTTCGCATTCATGATTGGTATATCACTGTCTAATAATAGTACCAGTCTCTGCTTTTGTAGGAGCCCTTTTCCGGTTCATCGTAGTTACATGTATACCAGTCTCTGCTTTTGTAGGAGTCCTTTTCCAATTCATCGTAGTTACACGTATACCAATCATATCGAGAGTTCGATTTAGTCCAGTTTTCTTCTCTTGGCTGGTAGTAGTAGTCCTGGTAGTACGGACTCTCTTGGCGTGGTCGCTGTTTATGGTCAAATCGCCTCCTGTCGTTCCTGTTTGAACCATGCGTATTATCATGGTCATGGTTATACGAGGCAACCTCGGAGAGCCTCGCACGTCTGGGGCCAGTGGTCTCCTTTCTAGTCTCGATGCTGTAGTTTCCTCTCCTTTGGGCAGTATTAATATCGCTACGGGCCATCTGACGTTTTGGGGGTCGGGGCTCACATTGGTTGATTTGTCGTAGCTCACTGATCAGGTTAGCAGCCAGTATTTTAGTACCAGCTGCGGATAGGTGCAACTTATCATTCATGTACAGCCGGTCGTTTACCTTGCCCCTAAAAGACAAGTTGTTGTGGTCAACAAATTTGATGTTATTGTTCATGAACTGTTCTTCTAGTTTACAGTTCAACAGCGATCTGTGGATGTCTAGGTTTTTGTTATCCACAGGATCCAACTTAGAGATCACTATTCTCGAGTGTGGATAAGAGAGTCCAGTGTTCTCAATGAGGGTTGTATATTTCTCCACACAGGTTTCCACGGTGTCGCCTCCTCTCAGGTTATTGATGCCAGTATGGATGGTGATTGTGCTCCCGTCAGTTAGCTGTGCATTAGCTAAGGCAGTGGACACATATTCAATCTCGGATGCCTGGATGCACGAGACCGATGCATTCACACTGGCACTAAGGAGAGATGGTTGAATCTGTTTCACGATGGAGTCCCCAACTATCAGAACAGATTGGGACTGATTGGTGTTGTTACCGTCACGGCTTGTCTGGCGTAAGACCGGTCGGGGAGAGTTTCTATTCGCTGCTTCACGAGTCCCACTGTCAGTCCTAATACTCGCGGTTTTTTGGGAATGCGCTGGTGTTGGACATGGTCCCCGCGTCGAATGGTCCGGTGCCTCTGGAGACCCCTTCTCGGTGAGATCAACGATGTCACTTTCCTTACTAGGCGCACCTACTTCCAACGGAGAGAACTTTGATTTTGTGCTTGGGATTTTTTCATTTAGCTTTGCCGGCAAGACACAAGCTTGTGCGTATGTTTTGGGTGTCTGAAAAGGTACTTCGGCGATGCTAGTGCTTGCCACACTGTTGCTAGAAGTGGAGTTCAGTTTCACACTTATGTCATTCAGCCTTCGGTCATTGTTTGACCAATTCTTAGATAGACTTGTATTCAAGGTGTTCAGATTTTCATGTATTTTCATCACACCCCCCTCAATATTGGTCAGCCCATTTTGCACAGACTGTTTCGTTTCTTCAAGTATTTCGACATTGGATGTACCCTTGCACGTGATTACCTTCTCGTCATATTTTTTGAGTTTGTTACTTATCTCAGTGAGACTTTCCTCCGTGCATGTGAATCTGCAGTTGATCAGTTTGGGGATATCATTCACTATTGCTTTTACAGAAGATTCAATGGAGGTTTGTCTGGTTCTAACTTGAAAACAGATGTAGTTACCAAAGCTATCTCCAAATTATGCAACGGTCATTCATTATGCGCAAGTTAGAATTTTTACATATAGCTACAACAGTGACAAACCAAATGTGATACTTGTCCTATCCCTGTTATTACGGTTATTGGGGATATCAGTATTAGCCTTCAATTGGAAATTAGGTAGTGGAGAATGTTTATGTGACCATGGGTCCTTAAACTAGTCTTGTTGCATATTGGTTCTTGTGTTAAAATCACCTCCAAGGAGGACATTCTTTAGTGAAAAAAATGAGAAATGTCACGTTCTAGATCCTCAAATGGACCAAATGGGCGAATTAGAAGGGGGTTATAGACAACAGCAAGGAATAAATCTTTGTCTAGATGTTGTTTGGATTGGTTTAACCTCACCCATAAGTAATGGTCATTGTAGTATTTTATGAGTTCAATAGATTCATGTAAATACAGTTTATAGTAGAGTGATACGCCCCCTCTACCATTATTATCATAATCAACATCTCTGGGACTATGAAAACAGTAACTATTAAGATAAATTGAGTCAAATCTTTCGCTATTTACATCATCTAGAGTAAGCCAAGTCTCACTCAAACCAATAAAATCTATACTATGGAACATACTCAACACATCATCCAGTTTGGATTGATCCTTAACTTTGTTGGGCATACCTTGTATGTTCCAAAACATCATAATCATAGACATAACCATGATAATCAATTTTCTACCATTATCAGGTTCGGGCGAACAGAGAATATTACAATTTGAGTCAAATGATACCATGATGGATATAATGAAATTACATGTAATAATTTGATAGCCATTAACCGAAAATATTGTCACACTGATACGTTATCAATTCATAGTAAACCAATTCATTGAGAAAAAAGTGTCTTTCATCTCATTTAGACTAAGTAAATTTAAGCTAATATGGATATAATTTCGAATGTTTGACCTCAATAATTTGCTTATGACCTCTGTGAGGTCACTTCCGCTTCTGGTCACGTGACCGGAACTGACCTTTGACCCCTGCGCATGCTCACAATACCGGATAAAAATTGTGCGCAGGGGTCAAACGTCAGTTCTGGTCACGTGACCGGAAACGGAAGTGACCTCACAGAGGTCATATGCAAATAATTGAGGTCAATAGGTGTCCAAATGCTCTTGCAGAATACCGGATAATAATGGTGCGCATGGGTCAAAGGTCACTTCCGTTCAATATTGGTCATCATAGATACTCAAACTTCTTATTATCAATACATCTACAATACAGTTAGTGAGGCGGGTCTAATATTTCTCCTCACTCTTTTGGCCCCCAAAATACAATTACGCGGGATGAGATAAATCACCAGGGGAGGTAACCTGGCACAGTGATATGGTCATATGATATTCCCTGAGCAATGTTGAAACTTGAGTATTATGGTAACCATGGTTTCCAATAATACAAAGCCGCATACTGGTATATAGAATCGATTGTAAACACCCCCATAGCGGTTTCCCTAGCGTGGATGTGCTGTGATGGAGGGGAGTATAAAAAGATTGACCTGTAATCTTTGATGTTGTTGTTGTTGTTGCTGTTGCTCTCTTTTTGGACTAACCAATCAGAATAGTACTTATCACGGACTACCCCCGTAGAGCTACGTATAAGCGCGCGCATGTGTGACATGGTCTATAAAACACGGCCTTTGGACCCCATTCCTACTGTTGCAGAGCCATGACGGAGACCTATCCCCAACGACTCGCATTTTGCAGCATGCGACCGTGGTTAATTTACTCACGGGTTACAGAACAGTGGTTCGGTCCTTGTTTGGAGATGGCGACGACAACGAGAGGCGACGCCAGATCGTGAAAGAGTTCATAGAAGCTGTCCTCGACAGAGTGGACTCGATGGAGAGGTGTGCTATCACCCACCACTACTGGACTATGACAGCCATCCTTGATGCTCGGGCTATGGACCACGAGCGCTCACGCCGGAACCAGGGACGGCTCGTTGGTCTCACAATGGTCTTTGCCCTATTGACCCTGACGCTGTGGCAATGACAGTTCCGTCTTACAGCGACAGAAAAGAACGGCTCTTCAGGGCCTCCATATCTTCCGAAAGAGAGACGACTAACTAAGCTAGCACAATGTTCACAACCAGGTGAAATCTAGGTAAATCAAGATGGCAAATCAGAGGAATACCATCTAGACTTTACGCTATAAAAACTTCGTGCGAAATGTTCTCCAATATTCTGCGAGATCCCATGATAAACCAATTACGACCATTTCTGACTTTTCTCTCTGACAATGATTGACGTTTACTTCACGGAGATTAACATCTCGCAATCTTTTGATATGTTCTACCCCCTAACAAAGCCAGACTTTTCGGCGGGATTAAACTCTTTGAACTTCACGGATCTGTCTGGAAATAATACAATATTTGGATACGTTTTCCCGATAATGTTTATATATTAGTCCACGTGCTACCGTGTGTAATTACTGTGGGCGTGATTTCAACAAGCTAGCCATCTGATTGGCTATCAAATGTAGTTTCAGACTCGCAACGGATTTATATAGGGCTGAATTCAGATATAATATTCCGTGATATTATATCTGAGTTTACTGAGATTGAACCAGGTGTTCAACCTACAGAGTTGTGGTTTTCAGGCAAGATGTTGTTCACAGCTTAGTATACATAGGGAGTGAGAGTCAGCAGGTTTGTAACCAAAACAAATTTTGGGGATATTGGTTGGAGTAGGCAACTTGCTAAGTTACATTCAACAATTGATATTATATTTGCATGAGTAGTGACTAGTATCAGCAATGCTGAAATATCGTGTACATTCATGTAAACTGTATCTGTCTTTGAAAATTAATGAGAGAGGGCAACACAACACAAATCATAAAGTCAACATGAAATACAAAATATTAAAAGTTACATATCTGCAAAATTCAATGTTTAACAAACTCAACTTTGTCATGAGAGAAGTTTTAGTGGTGTAGCACACCTATTGCAATTCAGATTTGGATGAAGTTCACAACTTTTGAGAACAGGAATACACATGGCAACATGAAACATCCTTTGAAATTCAAGATATGTTACTACGTATATTTATAGTGACAGTTATGCAGTTTGAATAGCAGAAGTGAGTTAAGCAGTTTGAATAGCAGAAGTGGGAGTTATGCAAATGTAGTTTGAATAGCAGAAGTGAGAGTTATGTAGATTGAATAGCAGAAGTTGGAGTTACGCAGATTGAATAGCAGAAGCAAAAGTTATGCAGTTTGAATAGTACATGTAGGAGTGAGAATTATTCATTTTGGATAGCATGTGTGAGTTATGCAGTTGGAAGAGCAGAGGTGGGAGTTATGCAGTTGTAATAATGTTACAGGAAGAGTATATTCAGTTTGAATTTATAGTTTAACAGTGTAAATTATGCAGCTTTAATAGCTCACCAGCGAAAGTTATGCATTTGCATAGTATAACAGTGAGAACTATGCAATTTAAATAGTATAAACATGAGGGAAATATGGTATGCAATTTAAATAGTGTAATAGTGAATGCTATGCAATTAAATAGCGTACATGTTACCGTGAGAGTTGTGCAGTTTAACATTGAGAGTTATGCAGTGAAGCATCAACAGTCCAAAGTTATGCAGTCCATATTGTGCTCTTGTATATTTTGTGTAGTAGAGTTTACTGGGTACAATATAATGAGTATATTTTTCAGATATTGCACTGGTCAGTTGATCACCAAATCTTGAAGTGGCAAATCTAATTCATTTTATCTCTAAAAGCTTCGTAAAGTAAACTGCAACGGTTCATATTGGTAAAGCAGAAGAAAGCACTTAGGATTGAAATTAACAGGAGGCCTGAAGATATATATATAGGACAAAATTCACCCCTTTAGGTAAAATGAAGTCTGTCAAAGATAAACTGTCTTGCATTTTTATGTGTATCATAGGTGTGGATTATTCCATTCTATGGAGGTTAGGAGGGGTGTAAAAGACTTGGCCAGTTCAGAAGTTGGTACAAGTATTTCGGTGCAGTACCACAGCTGTTGTGTTTATGTTTACATGTATATAGTGGTGTGCACATATTTATGACCCGTTGAGTTTACCAGATTTGACTCCAAACCAGGTATTGTGAAATTTAGACAATAACTCGCCTTGGTTAATAGTGCTCACCATTATGAGCTAATGAACTAATTAACCTAACTCATTCAAGTGGACTGACCACTTCACTGGTCATCAAGGTTAACCTCTGGCCATTGCTGAGTTACAGACTAGTCTTTTGATACAGCTCACCAATCCCCAGTGTACGAGTTGTCACAGCGAAACAGCTCACCAATTACCAATGCAGTTGTCAGAGCATCTCCATCATAGCTCTCTAGATTTGTATCTGATACCGCTTATACCGGTACTAGGGGCCGTGTGGTCATATCATCCAAGTTGCCACATGAACAGGAACAATAAAAGCGTACCTGAGATACAACACATATCACTAATCGTTAGATTCTTGGTATGTGCTTTATAATAGGTTAACCGGAAGACTATACTGTGAAGTCATGTGGCTCTGTCAGTATGTCGGCACCTCTTCCCACTTCCCTTAT
>JAVTVY010040289.1:0-17711 GCA_036873755.1 Hanleya hanleyi
TTTCTCAGCGACAAACTCATCAGTGACTCCACCAACACGTACCCCTATCGAGCCTACATCGAGACACTGTTGTCGTATGGCCGAGAGGCTAAAATGTCTCAGCTGACAGCCGGTTTATTCTACCAGGACACACCCGAGCACATGGACACGGTGGACAATGTGGGATATAACAAACGGAAGGCTTTCACTGCGAACGGTGCCTCGGTGGATCTCATTGGTCGACTACACGCAGACATGTTCATGCAAGACCGGTACCTCTTGAACAAGATCTCCATCAAAATCCGACTGATACGGGCGCCTCCGACCTTCGCCTTGATGGCCACTAACGTAGATGGGCATGCAGCTGACTATAAGATTGTTATCCAAGACGCAGTCCTGTATGTCCGAAAAGTGAAACCGAATCCAGCCGTTCAATTGGGACACATGAAAGCCTCGGAAACAAAACCAGCCCAGTACCCTATCCGACGTGTACAAACCAAAGTGTTCTCAGTGCCTGCTGGAAATATGGGCGCCAACAAAGAAAACCTGTTCCTGGGGGAACTACCCAAGCGATTGATCCTGGCCTGTGTGGAAAATACCAGTTTCAGCGGAGCCTACCCAGAGAATCCGTTTGACTTTAAACATTTCGGCATCAATTTTGTGGCCCTGCATGTGGATGGACAACAGATCCCAGCCACGGCCTTAACACCGAACTTTGGGCGCAGGAATTTCATTCGAGCCTATCAGAGCCTGCTTACAGCCACCGGTCAAATCAACCAGGACGAAGGGAATTTCATCAGTCGGGAGGACTACGGGAACGGACACACGTTGTTCTGTTTCGATCTGACCCCCACCTTAGAGAACGACCATCAGCTGGCCCCAGCCGGGCAAGCGGCAATTTACGGTTGGAAATCCACTTTGCAACGGCCCTGGCGACCACCGTCAATGTGATCTGCTACGCCGAGTTTGACATCATTCAAGTGGACAAGGCGCGCAACGTCCTGTGTGACTTCTCCACCTAACATGGATACAGACCAGATAACCACCGTGCTGGAGAATGACCCAGAGACACGTATGGTCTTTCAAGGGGTGTTCGCCCGAGATGTGTTCCCATTAGACCGTATATATCCTGCTGCACACGTTCTCAACACGGACCCGATGGATCGGCCCGGTGAACATTGGGTGGCCGTGTACTTGACAGAACAGCAGGGGGAATACTTTGACCCGTGCGGCCTGCCACCCCTCCATTCCGATTTAACAGACTTCATGGATCAAGGTACAGAGACGTGGTGTTGGAACAGTCAAACGTTGCAAATCCTGACCAGTAGCGTGTGCGGACAATATTGCTTGTTTTACCTGTACCATCGATGCCGGGGAAGGACCTTATCTACCATCGTACAGATGTTTGACGAGTATCCCAAGGCCGAGGACCGCGATGTACTCGTATATGACTGGGCCGCCCATCATTTCAATGTACAAGCCCCGTTCTGGGCTTAAGTTCTTTCAATGTACAAGCCCCCTGTTCTGGGCTTCAGTTTTCACGTGGTTGTTCTCACGTTGTTGTTGTTCACTGAATAAAAAAATGAGATGTCACCAAAATACCCTGTCTTGTGTGTTTTCTATATGAGCATAATGCATGAAACTGGCTTTGAACACCGTATTAGCCAATCAGTGGCCTAGAATGGAGCCAAAGGTAACCCATCCATGTCCAGAAACATTACCCGGGTGTACAAGAACCCGGATGTAGGCGCGGACGTAGGCGAAAGCATCCCAGTACCCGGATGGAGGCGCAGACGTGAGCGAAATTCTAGTACCCGTCCATTGGTTTTTTATCGATCGCTCATTGGCTCTTTTTCTCGACTGATTGGTCCAAATGGAACTGCCCATCCTTCCCAGGTTAATTTACAATCCCCTTTTGGGGTTCAAGCTCTGTATATCGATGCCGCAACATTGTCGCCGAACCTTGCCGAAAGGGTGACCTTGGACCTTTTGACCTGGATGTGACCTTTGACCTTTTGATCCGACATTCATCCGCGCACTGCCGGTGATGACGCGCGCGTGCGCGGGCGGCCGGAGAACCCGCGCGCGCGCGCTGCGGCCGGGGCGGGCCGGGCCGGGCCGGGAAAAACCCCGGAGGTTGAACATCCGGACGTCTAAGAGAACATTGAAACTCTTCTGGGTTTGGAGGTGAAACCCGGAAGTGACGTCACAACCCACGTGACCTGCGCAGCAGAATGGAAACGACACCCTAGTCTAGCCCCCTCACATAGGCTTCACATGGATACCCCACTCGATCCCATCGGTCCACTAGTGGCCCACCTAGACCCCAAAATGTCTATTTCCATACCCTTTGTCCACTGCGCATGCGCAGAGTGACGATATTTCAACCCCGCACTCACCCCATCAGATGCCCCCTCACATAGGCTTCACATTGATACTTCACTCGATCCAATCGGCCCACTAGTGGCTCCCCTAGATCCCAAAACGTCTATTTCCATACACTTTGTCTATTGCTCATGCGCAGAATGACGATATTCCTACCCCACATCCATCCCATCGGTTGCCCCCTCACATAGGCTTCACATTGATACCTCACTCGACCCCATCGGACCATTAGTGGCCCACCTAGATCCCAAAACGTCCACCCCGTATGGACCTATACACCCATAGCCATGCAGTATAGGCCTATGGGCCTACCCAGGCCTCGGTGACTTTTTCCAAAAATTTCACCGTTTCGCTCCGGGACCCTTCCCATCGTGTTCTAAATGACGAGACGTGAAAATCAAATCCAAATAGCCCATATCACAATGAACGTGTGTGAATTTCCCAGGTTGAACCCATACCCCCCATGGCCAGCCTATGGGCCTATATACAGACCTCGGTGACTTTTCCCAAAAGTTTCACCGATTCGCTCCGGGACCCTTCCCATTGTCATTTTCTCGGCGAAACGAGAAAAACGCGACCCCACAAGCCATAGTAAAGCCCACGAAAAAAAATTGACCATCCCCATACCCCATACAGGCATTTTCCCTTATATTGTATAATACAGACCCCTATTGTAGGGGTAAAGTCCGTATTCCGCTTTTTATAGTTTCGGGAAAAAATCCTAATTTTACATGCACCCACCCCCATTGACTGGATAGGCAGGCCCCGATAAGCCCGGGGACCGATATTAGCCCTTTTGGCTAGAGTTGATAGGGGTTTTCCCCTATTTTAGGGGTAAAGTCCGTATTCCGCTTTTTATAGTTTCGGGAAAAAATCCTAATTTTACATGCACCCACCCCATTGACTTGATAGGCAGGCCCCAATAAGCCCGGAGACCGATATTAGCCCTTTTGGCTAGGGTGGATAGGTGTTTTCCCCTATTTTAGGAGTAAAGTCCGTGTTCCGCTTTTTATAGTTTCGGGAAAAAATCCTAATTTTACATACACCCACCCCATTGACTTGATAGGCAGGTCCCAATAAGCCCAGGGACCGATATTAGCCCTTTTGGCTAGGGTTGATAGGTGTTTTTCCCTATTTTAGGGGTAAAGTCCGTGTTCCGCTTTTTATAGTTTCGGGAAAAAATCCTAATTTTACATGCACCTCTCACCGAAAAGACACCGAGATGAACGACATCCCCACAGACAGGTCAGTACATCTCCTATCATTCTCACAAGTCACGCCCCATTCACCCAAACCGGAAGTGACGTCATACCTGCGCAGAACACTCCTGCGCACACCTCCTCATGACCTCCACCATAAACCGGAAGTGACGTCATACCTGCGCAAAAACACCTGCGCACTCGTCCAAATGTTACCGGATTTACGCTTACTATACTACTGACATGAATGTGTATTAATTAGCCAGGGCTATGAATCAATCACTGGGTGTGCTAAACAGAATATGCAAATCAGTATAGAGGTCATACACGAATCAATGGCCAGCCACTACTTTGACACAATGACAACTACTTCACTGTAGGTTCAGATGGAAAATTTACATCTAAGGGAAATTGTGGGAAAAAGCAAGTTCATGTTATGTTGTATGCTAGAAAATTAGAATGCATGAGGTACAGGAAGGTAATAATGAATGTAAGAGTGGCACCATGTGAGAGTAAAGAGTGATAAATGACTAAGAGTGGCACCATGTGGGAGTAAAGAGTGATAATTGAAATATTGTAGTAGTATGTACATAAATTTCTAATAGATTAATTATCCACAGTGGTATTGAATTTTGTTATTTAAAAAATATGAAAAGGAATAAAAGTAATATTTAAAAAAAGTTCCGGTTTTTGGCCAGATATTGTGTACTACATTGTGGATCCACCTGCAGTTCCACCCAGCTTATCTCATGAGTTCAATAGAGCCATTAATGTCTCACTGACTGTGTCATGCCTGCTAGGTCAGCAATCAGACGGTTAATCTAATTGTGGTTAATAATCGGAACCCTATCTTGGATGCAATCTGCCAGTCCATACAAAATGTTAATTTCATGTCTTCCCCAACTGAGATTAGAAATATTGAATCTGGTCGAATGTGCAGGTGTATTATAAAGCCCCTTGTGCCACAGGGGCCCGTTACGCGCTTTCCAAAGCTTACTCGATCTCTCCTCCATCCACATCAAACTTATTAACACTGGTAAAACTCCTGTTTCCAATACAATGAAATCTCGGAATCTCTGTTATGCAGTTCCCAGCTATCCGCTACCATTAACTATACTGTAGATGTGCCAGCTGCAGCACTGCCTCCCGACGTATCCATTGTCATGACATATGTACCGGTACTCAATAATTCCGATGTGGAATCAGTTCATGGATCAGCCAGTGCTCGGCATCCCGTACATAGAAGAACCGATACTACGAATTTCCGCATGCAGGATCCTCTATATTACTTTATAGAGTTGCAAGTACTGAGCACTGTGATTGTATATCGACTGTTAATCTATTAAATCAAAAGTTAGTTATCGAACAAAGTTAAGCGTTGGATATATTGTATCCCAGCTTGTATACCAGATGTACTGAGTGATTTCAATTATCCTGGAACTGTAGGTGCATCCACAATGTAGTTTACAAGATCTACATGTATATTTGTCCATTCAGTTGTTTGTCTAAAGGCATCAAATTCAAAAACTGAAATGTGACCGACAATTTTCCATTTTCGTTTTACTTTTTATAATCTCGAAATCAAATATTGAAACTTGATCGTCTATTTCAAAATTTTGCTTTTTACAAGTCGAAGACGACAACACACCAATAACCAAGCCGATTGTATGAAGTCGTTTGACTACACGCTCACGTGGGTAGCGCTGATCCAGTGTGCATGTATGGGACGTCTATGTCAAGGGCCGGACTTGATTTGGGCAAATCGGGTATCCCGGGCATATGCTTCGCGGCTTCTTATCACCTGTGATCCTCTCCGCTACTGGAAAAGCTTGCCCGGCAGGTATAAATCAAGCGTGAATAAATTTGAACTGCTAGAAACATTGGGATCTGTGCATAAATAAGGAAAACCTTTTGTAACGTGTCGACGAGCGAGGTTTGGTCACAAAATCAATTATTAACTTGGATCGATCTGCCACTGGTTCTGGCTGTAAATGAAAGAACCTCGTCACTGGAGAAGATTACGGGTCAGGGGAGATAACAACCTGCAAAGATGAATGCCTTCAAGGCTTCAAGGCTTGATTGCGGCCGTTCTCCGGCCCCATGACTGTAATTTTTACCTGTATATGGCGAGATTCTGCTGATGGACGTCTCGTCCCCCAGGCCCGCCCCATGTACAGACCTTTTGGTCTTTGATATATGTTGGCATTTGTGGGAAGTTGATGCTGGGTCGACATCGGGCCTTACAGAGTAGTCTTTTGTGTTAAATGCCGTCATTTTCATCTGACGACGATATAGCTCACCAATTCCCAGTGCACGATTTGTCACAGAGAAACAGCTCACCAATTGCCAATATACGAGTTGTCAGAGAACTTCCATCAAAGCTCTCTAGATTTGTATCTATTACCGCTTATGCCGGTGCTAGGGGCCGTGTGGTCATATCATCCAAGTTGCCACATGAACAGGTACAATAAAAGCGTACCTGAGATACAGCACATATCACGAATCGTTAGATTCTTGGTATGTGATTTAGAAGACTATACTTTGAAGTCATGTGGCTCTGTCAGTATGTCGGCACCTCTTCCCACTTCCCTTATATGTGTTGTAATTTGTACCTGTATATGGCGATATTCTGCTGGTGGACGTTTCGTCCCCGAGGCCCGGCCCCTGTACAGACCATTTGGTTTTTCATATATGTTGGCATTTGTGGGAAGTAGATGCTTGGTCGACATCGGGCCTTACAGACAAGTCTTTTGTGTTAAATGCCGTCATTTTCATCTGACGACGATACAGCTCACCAATGCCAAGTGTACGAGTTGTCACAGAGAAACAGCTCACCAATTATCAATACACGAGCTGTCGGAGCATTTCCATCACAGCTCTCTAGATTTGTATCTAATACCGCTTATGCCGGTGCTAGGGGCCGTGTGGTCATATCATCTAAGTTGCCACATGAACAGGTACAATAAAAGCGTACCTGAGATACGACACATATCACAAATCGTTAGATTCTTGGTATGTGCTTTAGAATAGGTTAACCAGAAGACAATACTGTGAAGTCATGTGGCTCTGTCAGTATGTCGGCACCTCTTCCCACTGCCCTTATATGTGTTGTAATTTTTACCTGTATATGGCGAGATTCTGCTGGTGGACGGTTCGTCCCCGAGGTCCGCTCCCTATACAGACCTTTGGTCTTTGATATATGTTGGCATTTGTGGGAAGTTGATGCTGGGTCGACATCGGACCTTACAGACTAGTCTTTTGTGTTAAATGCCGTCATTTTCATCTGACGACGATACAGCTCACCAATTCCCAGTGTACGAGTTGTCACAGAGAAACAACTCACCAATTATCAGTATACGAGTTGTCAGAGCATTTCCATCATAACTCTCTAAATGTGTATCTAATACCGCTTATGCCGGTGCTAGGGGCCGTGTGGTCATATCATCCAAGTTTCCACATGAACAGGTACAATACAAGCGTACCTGAGATACAACACATATCACGAATCGTTAGATTCTTGGTATGTGCTTTAGAATAGGTTAACCGGAAGACTATACTGTGAAGTCTTGTGGCTCTGTCAGTATGTCGGCACCTCTTCCCACTTCCCTTATATGTTTTGTAATTCGTATACGACAGATCCACGATCTGGCTGCGGCCTCACAACTGGACTACGGCAATTCTTCATTTATTCGTATACGGCGGACCCACGTTCTGACTGTGGCCTCGCGGATAGACTGCAACCTTTCGTCGGCATCACAACTTCGTAGACGGCGAATACGCGGCCTGGTTGCGGCTTCAAAGCTTGACTGCCGCCCTTCTCCGGCCCCATGGCTTCGCATACGGCAGACCCACGACCTGGCTGCGTCCTCACGGATTCACTGTGGCAAGGTTTCTCAGGCTTCATGGCTTCGTATACGTCGGACAACGGCCTGGCTGCGACCTTTCTCCGGTCCCACGGCTTGATAGCTATAATATTTCTGGGGAATTTGAGATTATTCAGGGACCTTGATTTAGTTTGAAGGGTTAGTCGTACACCTTTTCTCGAATACAATACAGGGGGTCCCTATCAACAGCCTCTTCGCATCGAAAAGCTTGCCCGACAGCTATAAATCCAGCGTGAACAAATTCGAATTGCTAGAAAAATTTTAAACAAAAAAGGAAAAGATTATTATGTAGCGTATCGACAAGCGAGGTTTGGTAGCAGAAAAAAAACAATTCTTTACTTGGATCGACCAGTCACTAGCCCTGACTGAATCACTGAATGAATCCCGTAGTGGACATATTTAATATTTACAGTGACATTTACATTACATCCAATAGAGAAACTATAACATACGCAAGGCGTAGAGGGACGGTTTCGTATACGGCTGCGGCCTCACGGCGTATGCGGCGGATACACGGTCTGGCTGCCGCTTCACAACTTGACTGCGGTCTTTCGCCGGCCCCACGAGTTCATGTACATTGGACTCTCGGCCTGGCGGCGGCCTCACACCTTCACTGCGTCCTTTATCCTGCCTCACGACCTCGTATACAGGGAACACACGGCTGCGGCCTAACGGCTTGACTGCGGCCTTCCTAGCTCCGGCGCCACGGCTTTGTATGCGGCGGATTCATGGTCTGGCTGCGGCTTTACGAGCGAGTGAGTAGAAGGGTTTATCGTCGTTTTCAACCTTGTTTCAGTCATATCAGACGTCTTCATATACAAAGGACTCACGGTTGGCGATAGGGGACAGAAATCGGTTTCAAGGCCTAGGATTAAATCGATTTAGACCTAGGATTAAATCGATTCGGACCTTTTTCTAAGTTCAACAGTCAAATTACTGTTTTAATTCTTCGGTAAAAAACGTTCTAAACCGCGGAAGAAATCGATTGAGACCATTTAGGCCGAGGAATTAGGCCGAGGAATTTGACTGGCGGAGTTAGATCGAGATCTAAATCGATTTAATCCTAGGCATTGTAACCGATTTCTGTCCCCTACCGCCAACCATACACGGCCTGGCTGTGGCCTCACGGCTTGACCGTGACTTTTCTGCGGCCTGGCGGCTTTGCATACAGGCAGCTCATGGCCTGACTGTTATGGAAGACGGCATTACGATGGCCGCATCCGTCTTCCATAGACTGTGGCTATTAACGGATTTTGATAGCCACAATAACAATATATATGTTATCTGACATATTTCCCCAAACGCCCAATACATATCGCACATATTATTATGAACAATCCAATTAATGAACAATAATCAGTTATTTAAATATATCAACCAAAATATCTGCCAAAAGACAAGAAATAAGGAAGTAACAGCAAAACAGAAAAAAACAAAACATACTTGTGATATCAAAGCGTCGATCTTTTTTTGAGGATCATTTCTGAATATAAACAATATGTTTTAGTCCCAATAATGTGAGCTGCAAGAGCGGTATCGCAGATATGACACACTGAAGAATAGCCAGCTAGAAGCTGTGAATCAGAAATTGTCTGTCATTAGCCTGACATGCCCCCAAATAATATTACACTCATTACAGTTTTCGCATTTAAATTATTAGTTTTGCGTTCATGATAACAACTTGATCTTTCCGCTCAACTCCCAAAAACTAATCCCTCGTGAAAGTTATATAGTGGGGTGGCATAGCCCCAAAAACAGACCAATTGTGCAATAGGTGATAAAAGCACCAAATTTGACACACCGGTAGAACGATCCATTGTGAAAAGATATGGATATTGAGGCATCGCAGATTTGCTCCCGGATGGACGTGGCTGCCATCTTACAAAATGGCCGCCATGGGATATTGTGTTTTTCTGAAATTGCTGAACCCAAAATAACTAGATGGCCTCAAGTGCGTATACTGGACTCTGCAAAACCCCAGGACAACTTGGTAGATGATTGTAATCAGTTACTGTACTAATTTGGGTAAATAATAATTATTTGGATGAAAGATTTATGCAAAAACACCATTTTCATTAACCCTACCAGGCCTGGGGAGGGGGAGCTCTATGCCCCTCCTACCAAACTTCGGAACGACAAAACATGGAGAGCGGCAGATCAAACGGTGGGGCATATTCTATATATTTACTATAGAGAATATCCATACCTTCACTTTCTGTATCAATGAGTTCAAATGATTCTGAATTAAAATGTATTTCTTCAAATTTTAAATCAGTTTACTTTACTCCATGCCGTTGCAAGTGAACTGCCCTATTGTTTCATCTGCCGACAGACCGGCTACACAAAGAGATGTCACTCTTGTGACACAACGTCACAACTCGACAACTATAGACTACTGTGTGTTTTGATCCAAGGGAGATTCAAACACTTTCAAAGTTTCAACATTACTGCACGGACCGGATCCCTTCACTAGTATTAAGTTTGTACCATCTTACTATTTTCGAGCAAGGTATCTTAAAAGAGATATCTCAAACTAGCCAAGTAAACAGAACAGAATTAGCATTAGCAAAAAATACTACAAAACGAAGACGAAGGATTCTCTGGACATTCACTTTCAGACTAACTTTGCTCATTTCACTTGTACTATAACAACCGACATCAAGTGCAGTTTTTAGAAATCTTGAAACTCCTGAAACTTAGAAAGATAATATCTTGGTGTTTTCCAGTGTCCATTTTACGATCTTTTTCGCTCAAATTCCAAATTCTGCAAACAAAATTACAAATCAATCTTTTGTATATAGTAACAATGGACAAAAAGATCCTCTTGTCATTAGCTAACAATTATCGGACAATGGTGGGCGCCAAGATCCGTCAGGAGCTCTCGTTTTGGAAATGACATCACTGTGACGTCACCGAAGCAGCCATATTGATTTTTTTTTACATTTTCTGGTAAATGTTGACCTATGAGCATAATGTGGTAAATTTCAGTCCCATAGCTCAAGGGTAAGAAAAATCCCAGGCCATGGGGCAGCCAGTATATTTGACCCGCAAACACTAAGAGCGTGTACCCGCAAGCACCAAGAGCGTGTACAATTTTCATAGGGAATTGTCACCCATGGAAGCTATTTTGTCCAGAAAATTCTATTGATAATATATTCTAGCCTGTCAAAAAGGATAATAACGGCTGCGTTATATTGTCTATATATACTCTGTACTGAACTCCCCCTGGTCTGTTTTTTAACTCAAATTATTTAAGTCAGAATAAAATGTCATAGGCCAGAGGAACTATGCAGGAACGAAGATGGGCCCGGTTGCTGTCTATGTGCAGTTAGCGGATTAACGGTGATTCGCTAGCAGAAGTAGGGGGGTCTACAGGCCAGACATTTTGAAACCGCAGAACACACGAAACGCGAAGTCCATGCAGCCAATATTACGCACTGCTAGGAAGGTAATATTATCGTGAGCGTGATGTGTTTGTCATCATCGAGCACTTGTGGATATATGCAACTGGAAGAGAACATGAGAGCACATCCTAATTTAACCCTATCTGGCCTGGGCGATTTGGGGTGTATCGCAGCCTGGGGGGGGGAAGTGCCTATATATTTTCTCTACCACTAAGGCTAGAGCGTTGAAGCTTACCACACAGTATCTTGGGTTCAGGCTCTACCGGGAAATGTGAAAAAATCCAAGCTGGCCGCCATGATGACGTCACAGTGACGTCATCTTCTTGGAAGCCATTTTTCGGTCTTTTTGGGGTCGATATTTTGAAATTTTCATTTTTTCGATTTTTCTCTCGAAAAAAATATCTAATAAAATATAGAATAATTAGTTTTGCATAAATAAAATACTTTCAAGGCCTTTTAGGCAAGGAAAATGTGAAGAAATGGAGCCAAAAGATTGAAAAACACGACTTTCGCGGATACCACATGGCCGCCATTTTGAATTTACCCATGATCCTCTGCCCGGGGTTATATGAAAATAGGCTCAAAATGACCCCAATAAGATAAGCTTAAAAGTCACCAAGTTTCAGCCTCCTCGGTTTTGTCGTTTCGGAGCAGCAGAGAAAAGTTCACTAGAGGGGGGGAGGGGGGCACTTCCCCCCAGGCCAGGTAGGGTTAACATGTCAATCAACAGACAATAATGTTAGCCTCCAAATATGTGTTAAAATTATCTGCTATATTCTCATCAGATGTCACAACCACTTCTGATCCGAGGTCACTGTGGTGCAGACGCAGTTCTCACCGGTGGTTAGGCTGTCATTTATGTGAACACTCCCTCCCTCACACACACAGAGCTGTGTATTCAAATGTATGGCAAGCCAAAGTGCTTTTCATTCCGAATTTCCGATATCGGAAATAGAATTTACCATATCGGGAATTCAATTTCCGATATCGGAAATACAGATTCCCATATCGGAAATTGTCACCGAATTTCCGATATCGGAAATGAAAGCTCTGGAAGCTTTACAAAACCTCGAGTTGCAATTTCCGATATCGGAAATTCAATGACAATTTCCGATATCGGAAATTGAATTTCCGATATCGGGAATTGTCTCCGAATTTCCGATATCGAAAATTCTAATTTCCGGAATTGCAATTTCCCATATCGAGAATTCAGTTTCCGATATCGGAAATTGAAGGTCATGAATTTCCGATATCGGAAATTCTCGAATAAAAAGCACTTTGGCTTGCCATACAAATGCCCCTTCATTGGTCAAGTTCCAGCTGGTCGGCAAAGATATACCGTGTCACAGAAGGCCCTGGATGCTCTGGATGCGTAGCTCGTACTGACCTTCCTCTGTCTTGGCCCAGTCCCAGCTGGTCGGTGAAGGTAACAGTGGCTCTATTAGGATGTCCATCTAACATGCTGTTCCATAGCTGTTGCACATTGTTATTCCTCGCGAAGAGTTTCTTCCGTGCCTTGTCATTATCTTTGCATGTGTTAGTTTTGCCATACAGCAGGATAAAAACCTCTAGATTACAACACATATAAGGGAAGTGATGGTATACCACTTGGTGTTCAGGACCATTTCAGCGCTATATCAGTGAGTTCTGGTGTGGCTGCTGCGGTCATTGCACGTCTGTGTGTTCCTTTCCCATGTTTTGCTCCCGCTGTGCCTTTCAGACAATCCAACACTAGGTCCAGGCGTGATGCACTTTGATGTTGTGATGACATGTAAGATTCTGAATCGAGAAGACTTCCGGGTACCGTACCTGGCAGTGTACCGGTGGCCATAACTGATGCACTGCTGGAATTGTCCTCTGAACCAAGTGATACACCAGATAGTGGCATGCATACCATCGAGATGTTCGTTATCCTACTGGATGACAGAACTAACACATGCACATACATTGACAGGGCACAGGAGAAACCCTTCACCAGGAAAAACAATATGCAGCAGATCCCATAAACCAGAGCAGCTGTGAAAAAAGCACGCGATCTCTTATGAAAAGTTACTGTTTTCGACATTAGTGACCTCTTATGAGCAATTGACAGTGGCATCTGATGAGTACTCTACTAAATAATTTCAAAACCATGTTTTAGTGCTGGTATTGTCTATAGATCTTGAGAACTTTCATGACGCCAATCATATCACAATAATATTGCTTTTTGTGAATGTTTATTCCCACCTTGATGTTGTGGATTTCCACTCATCTACAGGTACATGTAGATTGTATGTGTAAATAGATATTTCGAGACATAATAGGGTTTATTGGTGACGCTTGCCATCATTCAGTCTTCGTGGTTATGAGACACGTTTACTGGCTACCAGACCTGGGCGAGCTATGGGGGGGAGGGGGGGGTGCATTTCGCTATTATATTTCTTACCTCTTGGGTTTACCAGGTCGCTGAAACTTGCCATACTTGTGTCATGCTCTACCATAAAATGTCAAATGGTCATTAACTTGTTGAGATGAGCAGCATGTGTTTATTTTGATTTTATGTTTGCCATTTGTGTATTTGAGGAAATTGTTGAAATAAAAAAGTATCAACTGCAATAAAAAGCGAAATATGCATGATGGCCCACCTGATGAAGTCACAGTGACGTAATGGACCAAAAGTGCTTTATTAAACTACATGATTAAGTAGTAAATAATTTGTAAAATATAATAGCTTAACGGCACTTTAAAAAAAAAAAAATTGAAAGTTTCTAAGGGAAAAGGCATCACGTTTCTGATACCGGTACCCCGCCATTTTGAATTTACTCATGCTCGGAGAGGTTTGCGATTTGGTTCAAAATGGCCCAATAATATTAGCTATAAAGCCACTGAGTATACGCTCTCAATTCTTCGTCGTTCTGGAGATAGGGAATAAAGTGTATGGGAATGGGGTGGCCATAACCCCCCCCCCCCCTCCCCTCTTCGACCAGGCATGGTAGGGCTCGAATACCCATTATTTACCCTGATCGGTGCACTAACTGAGTACCGATCACCTAAGAAGTTATCCTAGAAGCTTGCACTACCCATTTGAAGCCATCTAGTTCTTTTGGGTTTAGCAGTTTCACGCAGAGACAATATTTCCTGGCGGTCATTTTGTAAGATGGCTGCCACGGCGGCCAAGTGCCAAACTTCCAGTGCCTCAATATCTAGACCTTTTAATAATATATTAATTTATTTGTGTGTCAAATTTGGTGCTTTTATCACAAAATGCCCAATTTATTTGCTATGCCGCCCCACTAATATTTTTGTGTAACAATTAGTTCTTTTGCACAGCGGGATAGTCACAATATTCAGTTACCGAATGATCATTTTTGAGTTGTGTAGGTGCCACGTTATTCATGAATAATAACATATATACGGTGGCCCGTTAGGGCCATTGTCGTTTTCTTTTGATTTCCTATGTTTCTCTTCTATTTCCGAAGAAACAAACTTAATTTTCTAGATTTTCTTTGTATTTTCCAAGAAATCAACTGAATTTTCAGCGAATTCATAGCAATATTCTGCGAATTTTCCGTGTTCAACGACGTAAAAACAGAGACAAAGTCGAAGAAAAACCTATGAAATTCTGAAAAACACCAAATATAATTTCCTCCGCGGATATAATATTTCCTCCGCGGATATAATCATTTCCTCCGCGGATATAATATTTCCTCCGCGGATATAATGTTTCCTCCGCGGATATAATCATTTCCTCCGCGGATATAATATTTCCTCCGCGGATATAATATTTCCTCCGCGGATATAATCATTTCCTCCGCGGATATAATATTTCCTCCGCGGATATAATATTTCCTCCGCGGATATAATCATTTCCTCCGCAGATATAATATTTCCTCCGCGGATATAATATTTCCTCCGCGGATATAATCATTTCCTCCGGGGATATAATATTTCCTCCGCGGATATAATATTTCCTCCGCGGATATAATCATTTCCTCCGCGGATATAATATTTCCTCCGCGGATATAATATTTCCTCCGCGGATATAATATTTCCTCGCGGATACAATATTTCCTCCGCGGATATAATATTTCCTCCGCGGATATAATCATTTCCTCCGCGGATATAATATTTCCTCCGCGGATATAATATTTCCTCCGCGGATATAATATTTCCTCCGCGGATATAATCATTTCCTCCGCGGATATAATATTTCCTCCGCAGATATAATATTTCCTCCGCGGATATAATCATTTCCTCCGCGGATATAATATTTCCTCCGCGGATATAATATTTCCTCCGCGGATATAATCATTTCCTCCGCGGATATAATATTTCCTCCGCAGATATAATCATTTCCTCCGCGGATATAATCATTTCCTCCGCGGATATAATATTTCCTCCGCGGATATAATATTTCCTCCGCGGATATAATCATTTCCTCCGCGGATATAATATTTCCTCCACGGATATAATATTTCCTCCGCGGATATACTCATTTCCTCCGCGGATATAATATTTCCACCGCGGATGTAATGTTTCCTCCGCGGATATAATCATTTCCTCCGCGGATATAATATTTCCTCCGCGGATATATTTCCTCCGCGGATATAATCATTTCCTCCGCGGATATAATATTTCCTCCGCGGATATAATATTTCCTCCGCGAATATAATCATTTCCTCCGCGGATATAATATTTCCTCCGCGGATATAATCATTTCCTCCGCGGATATAATATTTCCTCCGCGGATATAATTAATTTCCTCCGCGGAGGAAATCCACGTGACTTGAGTACTAGAAAGTCGGCAAATTCATTAGCATTTTTGAGGCTGAGGAGTGAGGCTGATGTGCAGGTGACGTCACGATGGCGTCACTATGACGTCACATCCGGTGACATCCGGATCAAAGGTCACATCCGGTCACGTGGCAACCGGGTCACTTCCTGTGACGTCACGATGGCGTCATTATGACGTCACATCCGGTGACATCCTCGTCAAAGGTCACATCCGGTCACGTGGCATCCGGTAACATCCGGGTCACTTCCTGTGACGTCGCTTCCGGTCACCTGGCGGCCCAGCAAGAGTTATCTGCCCCTACCTAAGACCCCAGTGACTTCCAATGTTGATCTCATGCAGGTATGAGAAAGGGGGCTTGAAGATGTCTTTGAACGCCACTATGAGATTCGCCCCCGTTTTCGTCCGGATGGGTACCACCCACGCATACTTCGATAGGATATCGATGCACGTCAAGATAGACCGATTCCCATCGTTGTGTTTGGCAAAGGCGCTCATATCGACCAAATCCGCTTGCCAACTGGGCATCTATTCCTGCCACGATGACCCGGTTCCGTAGAAAATGGCGACGGACAGATCGATGTAACTATTTTGGGAGTAGCTAATTACGAATCCGGGATGAAATTTTACATAAAGCGCGTTAAATTAGGATCTGTCTATTGACGCCTGGGTTAAATTGATTTTTAATGAATTTAATTATTTAATAATTAAGGTAAAATTTATTTTTCAAGTCTGACCTCGGATTCGTGATCTGCGTTATCCATATTACTTTATGACGAAGTTTAGAGTAATTCGGAACAGTGGAATTGGGTGCTGCCCATTGAAGCCTGGGTTAAATTGATTTCTAATAAAATTAATTATTTAATAATTAAGGTAAAATAGATTTTACAATCTGACCTCGGATTCGTCATCTACGTCCTCGACAATACTTTAGGACGAAGTTTAGTGTAATTCGGAACAGTGGAATTGGGTCTGTCCATTGAAGCCTGGGTTAAATTGATTTTTTACATGCAAATTCTGCATGTAACGCCGGCCCCTAGCATGTTGTGACCGCGAGTTTGCGACACCCATTGCACACACAAATATGGGTCGCACCTCTATGGATAGCTGAAGAAATGTAGTTGTGCATAGAGGTACGGGTTTATGTTTTCCAATTAAAATCTCGCAAGCCAAGGTCAAAAGTTAATTTTTGAACTCATTTTGGTACTTTTTCGGTCGATTCCTTTCAAATTTGGTGAACTGATAGTACTCACCTAGCTGATTACAAATCTGCAATCAGAATTGACGTAGGTCTCTAAGTTTTTTTTAAAAGAATTTTTGAAATACTGAAAATTTGCCTTCACCGATTGATCTCAAACTTCGCACTAAAGTATACTGGAGGTCGTAGGTCACGAATATGAGGTCAGATTTGACCTTGACCTTGACCTTCATATTAAAATGGCGATTCGAAAATTTGGGTATGACTTTGACCTTGGCGCAAGGTAACAAGATATTGTCAGACGACCTTGACCTTTTGATATGTGATGACCCCGTGACCTCTGCGTTGACCCATGACATCGAACTTGACCTTTGGCCTTGGGTTTAAAAATGCGATAGTACAATTGGAATGCACTATCGCAAATTTTACCTTGAGGTCAGAGATCAAGGTCAAGGTCATGGGTCAACTCAGAGGTCACGGGGTCATCACATATCAAAAGGTCAAGGTCGTCCGACAATATCTTGTGACCTTGCGCTAAGGTCAAAGTCATACCCAAATTTTCTAATCGAGATTTTGATATGAAGGTCAAGGTCAAGTTCAAAACTGACCTCAGATTCGTGACCTCTGATCCCGATATAGGTTTAGGGCAAAGTTTGAGGTCAATCGGTGACAGCAAAAATTCTGACCAAAATTTCGCGTCACCCTTAGGTGTTTTTGGAGGTCAAGTTTCAACCTTCACCGAATGACCTCAAATTATGTGTATATAGGTTTTCGAGGTCCCTGATCACGAATCCGAGGTCAAAATTTGGATTGGTTTGATACAAAAAAAAGTGTCCATTGAAGCCTAGGTAAGTATTGGAATTTTCAAAAATCGGTAAATAAAAAACTTAG
>JAVTVY010040290.1:0-18597 GCA_036873755.1 Hanleya hanleyi
ATCGTCTGGTAATTCACAGAAAACCGGAGAATATAAACATAAACGCTCGATCGAAGTTTTTAGACAAATAAAACGCGGTATCGTCTATCTATAGTAAAATGTATGTAACCGGTTGGTATAAAGCCTGATTGCTCTCTGAATTGGGCGGTAATTTACTTCCATTATTTGGTTAATTTCCTAGACACATGAAATCAGCAATATATAATAGAACGTGACTATATAATCAAGCCCCCGCCAACAGCGCTGTTGTTTTAAGCGGCTTCAAGCCGATGGGTGTTCACAGACCGACTGTGGCGTTAATTTATTTTTCACCTCTAGTTCCGATTGCCAGTATTTCCGCTAACCACTTCCAGGCATCCTTATGTCAGAAATAAACGTTATTGATATAATCTCCTTATTTGTACTGTATCATAAGACAGTAATTCTAAAAAAATGGAATCTGCAATGAATACTACAAAATTATAAAAGAAATTACACACCGTGGTAATACACCGATCAAACTCTTAACATAGCTTTCATTTTTCGGTTGAAACGGTCCATGTTTGGTAAAAGTAAACTTTATAGAACAATAATTAACGCATGCTTCCATACAATTATTATTCTGATAATATTTAAGTTGATGTGTCATTTATTCCGCGACGGATACTAGTCAGATAAACAATCAATTATCGATGTGAGGGAAGTTCACTAAATTATATATTCATAATTTATATATAGATAAATAAAAGTTTTCGTTCAATTGGTTTCACGAAACATCAGAACATAGATATATCGATTAAACGATGAATAACATTGAAAACATCTTAAAAAATCCGTTTTCTGAATTATATTTTTGACCGGGATATAGGTAGGCGACTAGCGCCACGAAAATATGGTACCAGCGCAACACTCGAATTGCCTGAGAAGCTAAGATATGCCAAATTAATGGCAAAAAACGGACATATTGAAACCGATACCCCCTTCGATATTACCGATCAATTTCGTAACCATCTCGAAAACCGGGACGTTTCGATCGAGAAAAAACCCGGAGCAAATATCCTCTCTGAAAACTGTATACTTGTACACATATGGTAATATTTTAGCATACAGCTCCAAACTAATGAATCCAATAATAATCATGATGATTAATGCAAAATTGTTGATTATGATTTTAGTTCTGTATAGTGCAGTATGAAATGAAAGGTCCCCAGATGATAATGCATGTTTATGCTCATTGTTTTCCAGTACTTGCAGTGTGCTCAATGGTTGTCTCTAATCATAACTGATTGATGAAAGGTTGCTCAAACTATTGTATGCAGGGGCTTTTTACCCCTTTTATTATCACAATGACCTTGATTTGTGTTCAAGGATGTACATGTATTGCTGGTTGATTTCTTATCTAATATCCGGGGATTCAGTCATTATTATTGCTAATCATTATTTTATCATGTATGCAGATTTGTAGATTAATCTCGTGTCAAGTTGATGAAATATTAAGGCATAGTGCATATCCTGTTATTTTCCTTTTATATAGATGTAACTAGGTATTGATGCTATTGTACAGAAATTAGGTCTGTTATCGATCCAAATATGATTGAAATATATGAATTTTATTTTAATTAGTGTGTTTGAGTTGATTAATGTTTTAAAATATCCTTCATTTTCTTACTCCAGGTTGATATGTGACCTGGATATATATCACTGACGATTGCAAGAACTAAAACTGGGATGTAACTTGGTTGCTCATATGGTTCCGGGTGTATTTGCAAGAATTTAACTAAATCTGCATATTCGATCGAATCTCCATCTAGATGTACGTTAAACCCGAATCCGGTTGTACGTTGAACCTTCATGTGGTCGTACGTTGAACCTATTTCTGAGAAAACCTTGAACCTAAATCTGGTTGTACGTTGAACCAGTAATTGGTTCTAGGTAACATCACATTTTGGTTCAGGGTTTTGCATGTTTGAATGTTGAACTAGTTTCTGGTTCAACGTTTACCTTTTAGTTCAACGTTACATCTTTTTATGGTTCAACGTTCTACCTCATTTTAGTTCAACGTTCAACTTTGCTTGGTTGCAACAGAGTTACATCCACTTTATGGTTGAACGTTTACTCAGCGTTTTAACAGCGTATTACCCTGGGATATATACATTCGTTCTGGTAGACACGCTGAAGTGTGAATCAATACGACTAAAGGAAATCCATGCAAGAAATTCATGTAACATTGACGACCGCTCTCTTCCCACCTTCAACAGTATTATAAGCTCATGATCTCCTCCATGTGCTCACAGAGAGATGGAATATACAGTTTAGTGTGGATCACATCGTTTACATATTAATTTATAACTGGAGAGATAACCACGCATATGGGAGATAATGATTGAGCTGTAATGCCCTGGAAATTGTAGTGCACGTTCAATTATCTACAACCTTTTCTTAACCTTATCTGACCTGGTTGATTTGTGATGTACCACGGAAAAATGATAAGCTCAAAGTCACGGAGTATCAGTTCTCAATTTTTTGTCGTTCCGGATTAGCGGAAAACTAACAAGGAAGGGAAAGTGCTAGGAGCCAGACAAGTTAACTTACGAATTACCATATGCGGAATTTATCAGTTGACTTTAATTACGGTTCAGTTGTTCCACGCCTATATATAGTAATGTTTGTTATCCATTCGATCCATACTGGTCAATAACACGGATTAAACGAGAGGAAAATAATGATGGCTGGTCGCCTTGAGAACCGTTGCTCGCTTCTCTGGGACGCACGAACCTAGTTCATTGGATTATGTGGATAATTAATAGCATCGTGTAGATAATTAATAGCATCTTGTAGATGGGGTATTTCGGTTATGGAAATGCAAATTCGTTATAGACTATTGGACATCGGATATAATGATAATCTTACGGCCATGATAATATTCTTGAGATCTTGAATATAAACTGTTTAGTTCTCAGGATAATTGAAATCAGTAACACTGATGAATATTTTTTTCGACTATTTTGTTCTACTATTTCTCGAATGTAGTTCACAATTGGTATCTGCGAGCTTTTTCTCGCCGGAAACGTCTTAAGCTATTCGATGCAATCTGATTAAAACAAAATCTTCCTATCATGTACATAGATCTGTGATCAACACACTTGTTTCCGTGGTCTGATTATTGACGAATGGCAGAACTTCTTCACGATTTAGGCAGGTTGTCCTCGAGATATCATGAACAGAGAAATGTGTCCAGTAATTGATCGATTTACCTAAATTATATTGATGATTATCTAATATCACATAGATTCCTAAGAATAAATTATTAATCTGATGAAGCAAGCTAAACTATATGAGAAGATGAGATTTACATATAGTGTACATCTGTTGCTCCTCGTGTAAGATAGGGAGCCTTTTTGTAGATCTGGCTGTAATCAGATTGTTACTCGTTGCTGATTAAGAAATAATGTTTTTGGAATTTTTCCCTGTTTAGCGTCGTCACAAATACGGTTAACTTTCTGCGAGGTTCAGATGTCCATGCCTTGTATTGACCTCGTCTTGTGACAGTTTCCAGATGAAACGAGTCAAAACCCATACAATAACATGTTGACTACTTGAGGTGCCACTGATTTCTGATTAATTAATCCACAGCGAACTTGTAAGACCTTCGTACGCACGATATCTGCGCATGTATGTTGTGGGAGATATTAGGTGAATCATCGAGACTTCACCCCGTAGTGCGTTCCATCAAATCCAGTACATAGTAAATTATTATACAACTTATTTGTGGGAAATATAGATAAACATTGGTCTCTAGAATTGACCATGTATTTTTACTTCTTTTGAAAGATTAGTTTTACAACATTTGATTAGTTTTACAAAAAATGCGTATTTAGACCGGACTCTTGGCGCGAGTGGCGATGGCAACAAAAACAACTGAGAATGAATGTTCAAAACTAATCTGTAAACAAGGCGGACCAGTTTCAGAGAACCAGTCATCATAACCATCGTAAAATTCCAACACCAAAAAAACATTTTTGAGTGCTGTCTCACATCAATCGCAATTATGTGTTGCTGATCTATGTATTGTAGTCAATATTCAGTGTATTACCCTGGGATATATACATTCGTTCTGGTAGACACGCTAAAGTGTAAATAAATACGACTAAAGGAAATCCATGCAAGAAATTCATGTAACATTGACGACCGCTCTCTTCCCACCTTCAACGGTATTATAAGCTCATGATCTCCTCCATGTGCTCACAGAGAGATGGAATATACAGTTTAGTGTGGATCACATCGTTTACATATTAATTTATAACTGGAGAGATAACCACGCATATGGGAGATAATGATTGAGCTGTAATGCCCTGGAAATTGTAGTGCACGTTCAATTATCTACAACCTTTTCTTAACCCTATCTGACCTGGTTGATTTGCGATGTACCACGGCAAAAACTGTATGATAAATTAGTTAATAATAATCTGATATAAAATAAAATATGTTCTACCCACTTTTCCATGCAGAAAAGCACAAATTTTGAAGAAATCTGACGAAAACATTACTTTTCTGGTACCTCACATGGCCACCGTTTTGAATTTACCAATGATGCTCTGCTCGGGGGAGGCATGCAAATAAGCTCAAAATGACCCAAATATGATAAGCTCCAAAGTCACGGAGTGTCAGCTCTCAATTTTTTGTCGTTCCGGATTAGCGAAAAACTAACAAGGAAAGGGTAGGGGGGGGGATCGGAAAGTGCCCCCCAGGCCAGGTAGGGTTAACTTACGAATTACCATATACGAATTACTCAGTTGACTTTAATTATGGTTCAGTTGTTCCACGAAGGTTGTTCCACGGGAAAGTGCCCCCCAGGCCAGGTAGGGTTAACTTACGAATTACCATATACGAATTACTCAGTTGACTTTAATGTTTGTTATCCATTCGATCCATACTGGTCAATAACACGGATTAAACGAGAGGAAAATAATGATGGCTGGTCGCCTTGAGAACCGTTGCTCGCTTCTCTGGGACGCACGAACCTAGTTCATTGGATTATGTGGATAATTAATAGCATCTTGTAGATAATTAATAGCATCGTGTAGATGGGGTATTTCGGTTATGGAAATGCAAATTCGTTATAGACTATTGGATATCGGATATAATGATAATCATACGGCCATGATAATATTCTTGAGATCTTGAATATAAACTGTTTAGTTCTCAGGATAATTGAAATCAGTAACACTTTTTTCGACTATTTTGTTCTACTATTTCTCGAATGTAGTTTTTTACTTTTTCTTGCCGGAAACGTCTTAAGCTATTCGAAGCAATCTGATTAAAACCAAATCTCCCTATCATGTACATAGATCTGTGATCAACACACTTGTTTCCGTGGTCTGATTATTGACGAATGGCAGAACTTCTTCACGATTTAGGCAGGTTGTCCTCGAGATATCATGAACAGAGAAATGTGTCCAGTAATTGATCGATTTACCTAAATTCTATTGATGATTATCTAATATCGCATAGATTCCTAAGAATAAATTATTAACCTGATGAAACAAGCTAAACTATATGAGAAGATGAGATTTTCATATAGTGTACATCTGTTGCTCCTCGTGTAAGATAGGGAGCCTTTTTGTAGATCTGGCTGTAATCAGATTGTTACTCGTTGCTGATTAAGAAATAATGAATTTGGAATTTTTCCCTGTTTAGCGTCGTCACAAATACGGTTAACTTTCTGCGAGGTTCAGATGCCCATGCCGTGTGTTGACCTCGTCTTGTGACAGTTTCCAGATGAAACGAGTCAAAACCCATACAATAACATGTTGACTACTTGTGGTGCCACTGATTTCTGATTAATTAATCCACAGCGAACTTGTAAGACCTTCGTACGCACGATATCTGCGCATATATGTTGTGGGAGATATTAGGTGAATCATCGAGACTTCACCCCGTAGTGCGTTCCATCAAATCCAGAACATAGTAAATTATTATACAACTTATTTGTGGGAAATATAGATAAACATTGGTCTTTAGAATTGACCATGTATTTTTACTTCTTTTGAAAGATTAGTTTTACAACATTTGATTAGTTTTACAAAATTGCGTATTTAGACCGGACTCTTGGCGCGAGTGGCGATGGCAACAAAAACAACTGAGAATGAATATTCAAAACTAATCTGTAAACAAGGCGGACCAGTTTCAGAGAACCAGTCATCATAACCATCGTAAAATTCCAACACCAAAAAAACACTTTTGAGTGCTGTCTCACATCAATCGCAATTATGTGTTGCTGATCTATGTATTGTAGTCAATATTCCATTCGTAAGTTCGAACGTGCAGCGTTCGATAAATGAACGCGTATCTCAGCCTTTATGAAAATCCGCTGAAACTGTACATATATCTGACATTATGCATTCAGCAATATTTCAGCTATTTAGCGACGATCAAACAAAACTCTTAAGTACTCAAGCCAAAAATATTAATCCAACACATTAAAACATACACACATTAAAACTTATGCAACAAGCCGATTTCTCTCAAATAACCTAAGACTCAGATCTTCCTCATCCGACCAAAAAGATCTTCCAAAGTAGTCGCTCGATTAAAGAATCTCTTACAATCTTAAAATCGAAACAGTCGATAAGAACATGTTTCACTGTGAGATCTTCGTGGCATGGACACCCACTTGGCTTTGGAGGCGAACACGATGTGCGCGTGATGTGCCCGCAAATAGTTTTAAATTCGACAATATATGCATCGTCACTCTCTACGAAGAATGATTTCTTGACATTTGTGTTCAAGATTTCATATTCATGGCAGAACATTATTACAGTTTCGTTGCAATTAAATTGTCGAAAAATCTCACCAATACTAAATGAAATATGGTTGCTTTTCAGGAACTATCCATAGTATATATTAGGTACCTGTCAAATTCAGCGGAACTACCTTCAACTGTTCGATTTACAAATGTTACACGACGTTACGTTACAGAGAAGACATTATTGTTCTGTATTCTACAATGGTTTTAGATCTCTAGTTGAAACAATACGTCGATTTCGGCGCTCGAAACCCATGAACTATGATGGACTAAGGCTACATGTAGTTAATGTTGAGGATTAAATTGTTTTGACTTTTAGTGGGCAATCAACTTGATTAAACCGTTGGGAAAATTGGGGAAAAACGTATGGATATGTCTGCCCGTATGATACGCAAATAATCATCTGATAATGATGGGAATTCCAACATCGCTGAAATATGATCACCCCTCAACGATGAGACCAAGTAATGCTGGAATTGGTTCTGAATGTCGTGGGTATTGGATATCTTTTTTCAGTCGACGCGCCAAGTTGAAACGCACCTGAGCCATACGTCTCAGTAATTAATCTACGCCATATCCTTAAATGCGATGTCGTACACCAGCAGAACATCCATGCTGAAAGAGTTGTCGTGGGAGTCGAACAATTTATCAGCAACTAAACTATCCTAATATGCTAGGCCGATTATGACCTTTACACAGAACCCAACTCTTGAGAACAGAGGTATTCACCTTGAAGTAGATAATGCAATGACGAGTGTTGCTTAAGAAGTATCGCTACCTTTTGTTTACCGGAAATCACCCGATATATCTAACATTTATACACAGACGAATATTCATGTCAGTTTATAATGAACATTGTGCTAAGCATATCGCTCAAAACTCTCATCCACTAATAACATGTTAACTATCATACGAAAAAAAATTACACTTGACATTCACTTTATCTACGTACACAGTGGATTTTCTCACGATGGATAGGTTTTCTCCGATCTTTTAACATGCGACTTTGAAAATTTGTTCTATTGCCAGAAATTGGTATGGTGAAGGACTCATTTTTCTGGCTAGTTTCAATCAGTTATACATACGCTAAAAATATAAGCATAGAAAATGAATGTTCACTTTTTTGTACTTTTTGTGCACATTTTTGCTGAACCCTTAAATCCATGGCATTTTATAGATTTATACGAAGTAATTTATACATAAAAACAAGATGGTCACAATATCAGATTTTTTGCTATGCACTACATGTATTTTCAAGTTGTACTTCAATATAAGGCGGTTATTTATGGAGCTTTTATACCAGCAGCTTGATTGCATGTGATAGGTAACGAACGGCCTTGAAAAATATTCAAACGCTGAGAATCTATGAGAATTTTGTTACGTCGAATGTTTGGCATGGGTCTTTGTCAACCTCTCGTGAGTTATGCTGTCAATTTATTTCCAGTTCATCAAAATTATACCCGGTCAGTAGGGGAAGTGAATATTTTTGGAAAGTTCACTCGTGATTTAATTGTATCGATAATTGTATATAAGAGCCCGTTCAAATTTCACAGTACATCGACAAGATAAACACTACAACATTCATGTATCAGCCATTGAATCATTTGAGCGATTCCAACTTTTTCACATGCTGCTTTATTCATGCGTAATACAGTGCATAATTCATATAAAAACGAGCAACGAGATAACACACGAGAGAAACGTATATCAGAATTCATTGTCGGTTTGACCTCCCCGTCAACGTGACCAGGGAGTTTCCATGTTCACGTGTGCGTAAAACGCGTGGCCGAAACTGATTATTGAATAGCTAGTCTAATAGGCGCAATTACTTCTGCCCAACATCTAAAAGTTAATTTCCGTCTCTGTGCTGACGTTCCCGGCTGTTATGGAATCTGTTTTATGGTATATACTCCATGAGAATGCATAGGGGCATATACATGATGCCTACCCGCTCCATTAGTACAACACTTAGGTACAACTCGATTCGATATCTACTTTACCAATGAAATTCTAACCCACATTAATGAGTGGCAGGTTTTCAGAATCGTCTAATCCCAGGATGACTAAATCCCATGCCTAGTTTCAAATAAATATTGATTTTTACCATATACATGTACGTTCAATCTGTTCTAACCATGACACTCAACAACCATCTTCATCTGGGTTAGGGTCGATATAAGGGCCGATGGATGGACCATAATTTGTTATGGTGCCTTAATTAGCGCTATATTCGCCGTCAGCTCATATTGGCCATGGTGAAGTGGTTTACCTCTGATCTATGTCGTCTTAATGATATCTTTCTCATCGCATAGATCGATTCAAGAAAGAAAAAGACTTTCTTCATACAACACCCCGTTGATAAATCCTGGTAGTGGCTTTCAAGTATCACCTAGACAACAAGGTGGCTTTGCCCTCCAGATTGTGTACATATGTAGGGGGTAAAAACAGATTTTACTTGAATGCCACCAATTTCGAATTTTCTGAGAGCAATCTTTCTCATATAATGCTCTGTAAACCCTTTGCGGGATAACGTGCTAGGATAAGTCATCCCGAACACGTGTGTGGGATCAGCGCGTGCAACGTAGGTGGCCATTCACCAAGCCTCGATCCGTTTTCCGCTTTTTACAAACAGCTCCAAATCTAATCTCACCCACAGGCAACAAAAATGTAATGAGCTGTTACATTATTATGCGCGCGGTGTATTACGCGAAACATGTCACATAATTTAGTTTCTAACTATGCAGTTATGTCAACCATGCCATTATATATTTCAATTATGTCATGAATAACATCAGTACGGTACTATATGAAGACAAACGCAAACGAACTCTTTTTGGGTAGAGCAGTTTTACAAAATTTACAGAGCTGTGACGCGGCTTAGCAACACAATGGCGGACTTTTCATTGAAAAAATGACGGAGATGGGAGGGGTAGGTATCTATGACTACAACCTGAAAATAGAACCGGTACGTTCTTTCATTCATGCATTATCCATCACGCGCTGGTGATCCATGTCAATCAAAACGACAAACCAATGAAATATCATCGAATCATACGAACTGTTCTTTCCGTTCTACATTTTTACTACGGTGGGGCAGAGGTCATTCCTGCAGCCGTTTAGACGAAAGGTATATGCAATCGAAGCCAGGAGATTGGTAGGTGGCCAGTAACGTCGCTTGACACGAGCAGCAGGCATGATGCGCTCCAGCAACGTTTCTCTCAGTGAGTCGTTGATATTTTTAAAACAAAATACTGAATGAAGTAGTGACTTAAAGTCTATGGGAAAAAGAATCCCATGTTAACTTCATCATGGGATGAAAATTCCCACTCTCGAGAAGGAAAATACATCTCAACCTCGCCTCGGCGGCTATGTTGCTGTCCTTCCCTCGTGTGGAAATTTTCATCCCATGATCAAGTTACATGGGATCCTCTTAATCCCGCGCTGCCGAGTTGACCACGACTATACACACGTCAATGGGTTTTTTTGCAGGTAGTTGAAGGCATGTACATGTATGTTTCTATGCATTCTTCGTGTAGTTTCGCCAAATTTGTACACTTTACCGATGGTATGAGGCGGCATATGGGGAATTCGAGCCTATACTGATGCCGATATTAAATAACCAAATAATATTATGTTATTAACCAAGTGTTTTCATATTGGCCTTGTTATAGGTCCGAGGCCTGCCGTATTGGCCCGAGGCCGCAGGCCGAGGGCCAATACGGCTGACCGAGGACCTATAACCAGGCCAATATGAAAACACTTGGTTAATGACATTTTTATTAATTAACTCACCTACAATTTTTTTTTTATCGATTATAATACATGCATCAAGGAATATTTTAGTACAGCGACTCCCTGTATTTCTTCCTTCACAATAGGCCTATTTCCTACGATTATTATTATGTGCTTTTTGAAGTGCCATTATCGTCGGAAAGTCGATCCCCTCTACAGTAACGCTATCGGAAACGACGGTGACAATCGGGACGGTGAATAGGCCGATCATCTTCAACCTGGGCGTGGGTCTTCAACGTATGAAACGGAGTCAAAAAGATACAAGCAGATGAAATACTAATTTTATTTGATAAGAACGGTGCAGTAAAATACAACCTTATAATCTGGCGTAAATTTGGTCCATATCCAGTCCCGATTTGAGGATCGAAGACGTATCATGCTATGGAGACCCTAGTTTTCAACATCATTTTACAGGTGTTTCGACCGCATAATTTCTATCGGTTCTATCCATATGTGAATAACTCTTCTAGCTGCAAGTCTGACACCTTTCTGTTGTAAAATATCACTGTAGTTATCGCTTCGTTCATCAGTGCACTGCTGTAAGTGTTGGATTGCTGTTTTGACGTCTGCTTGTACTTAGCACGTCGATTTCGCGCTCGCATCACTATAGTCTATTTCAGCATGACTCACCTCACTTGATTTCAAGGTTTGTGTATCGGCACGTATAGCTCTATCGAAAATTATCACATAAGCCATTGAATATCCGTTCAAAGTCAGAGAAATCAGTGACATCATTCGGAGAAGATCGAGGATCGTTCATCCTCAGCGTCGCCATGTTGAAAGTCATATTGGCCCAGCCCATATTGGCCCTGTTTTCCCGTATTGGACCTGCTTTTCCGTATTGGCCCGCCTTCCTCATATTGGCCCGGTTTGGGGTCATATCAAGCAGGCCGATTTCTTTGTATTGGATTCATATCATTGATAGTTGATTAATAATAGTCTGTATACACGCATACCTGTGCTATAGCTAGGCCTACATGCGGCATATTGTTTATGTATATTTTGGTACCAGCATACTCAATATTCCGTCGTTCTCAGTCGTAGTTGTATTTTGTCCAATTTAGTCATTGCAGGTGTGTCGTTTTGCACATAGAGGCTGGATTGCTTAAATTTCTTGACAAAATGTAGTGAGCCTGTGTTGTGCGGCTTTCTTAGCAGCAGTGAGTGTGGGATAGGTCTTTGTACATTTTTATGTTATCTGTAGTTTTCGTCTTTAGCAGAGATCCTTGTCGAGAGGGTAGTCAACACCTTTTGGTTTTAGAAACATTTGTTCAACAATCAATGTGATGTCATCATTTCCGACAATCGACTGCCTTGGCCTTTTCTAGTGAGCGTTGGCTCAAATATGTGATGTGGAAGCGCTCAGTTCCTTAGCTACGGAGCAACGAACATATTCGAGGGCCCCTCTCACCCACAACCACGCCCTTTCTTAGACTATAATATGGTAGATCATATTAATATTAATATCTAATTACCATGAATATACGATGACAGTACAAATTGTGATTTACCGTGATGTACTTTGCCTGTACCCTGATGTACCATGCATGTGTCATGTTTGTAACCTGGTTTACCATGACTGTGCCGTCGTGCAACATATATTTTTTTGGATAAAATCCATGGTACCCCTCAGTATTTTTTCGTATTAGAGCGAGGTGGCGTTAGACCTAAATTGGCCAGGTCGTGTTGACACTGTCAGCTTGTTTGTTGACCTTTTGCTAACCCAATTAACACCTCTGGTCAATCGGTCTTCTCAGATTGCTTTATAAAAAATCGGATTTGAAAAGGCCAATCCTGACTGACGCCACCGGAATATAATTATATCTTCATGAAATGCGACATAGTCTGATGCCATCTCACACGATAGAGTATTAGGTCCAGGATCATGCAGTCCAATACAGACGTATTCTCCTGGTCATTCTATAACACACATCTCTCCACTCTGTAACATAAGGGCTGTTGAATTTATCAACCGTCTGTCTCCGTTTGCATATGTATGTATATTTATCAGTCCCTGGTTATACACTGTGATCTAACAAATAATTCTGATTCTAACCATCATGCACCAGTAATAGGACAAAACTTTATACATCAACACAACACAGGATATGATGCCACAGGATATGATATATCAGCATTTATTAAATCTGCATACAATAATTTACACGGGCGCAGGCACAAACCCAGCAGCTATGCAGGAAATGATTTGATTTGCATGACTCGAGTCGCGCACATCCTTGTGGACGAAGGTCGCAGTGGAACCAACACGACGCGTGTTGTGCAAGCACCGGCAACTGCATAGGATCTGGCACGACTGTATACTGTCAAGGAGTCATATGACTAGACAGACAAATACTGAGTGCATATTGCTAAAAACATCACAATAACCAAACGTGATCCCTCTGATGCTTTGTATCCCAGCAAGATTTAGTTGTTCATGTGTACTAATTGAATGGCATGACCACGCACTCCCTATACCGGCATGAGCGGTATTAAATTCAAATATTTCAGAGCGAAGATGCAATAGCCCTATCAAGTCATCTGTTGGAAAATGATGAACAATGCGACCGCCAGATATATCCATGGTATAGCATAGTAATATGCAAGTATATGGGTGAGGTGAATCTGGATGGGGGAGGAGGCGGAACGTCTGAACACCGGGCGAGGCAGTATCAGAAAGATTTCATGTTTAAACAATATAGTGAAATTTCCGGACAGTTTATTGTCACCGTAAGGGGTAGTAAAGACACAGTTTGGGAATTGTTTTCTTCAAGCGTCATTTAACAATGGATGGCATATTGAACTGCAGTTTACGCATCGCGGCGGAAATTCGAGGAGTTTATGTATGAGACAACTAAAGGTGTGTGTCTTTCCAAACTGACCGTCTTTATCCATTGATTGATGATATTGTATCCGTGTAACCGCATAAATGTAATAAAGTGACAGCTCCTTCGATTCATAAAATAGATTTGTCATAGATATGTATAACTCCTTGTCCAAAAATGTAAACATAATTTAGTATTAAACTCTATAGGGTTGAAGACGTTCACGTACAGTTAACACGATATCTATCGCTGGTTTTAAGATATGCTCGTTGATCATGTTCAAGTTGACAACGATCTCTATCGGCGCTGATTGCGTTTCCCTGCATGTACTCCGTCCTTGTTTACACAGTGTCAAATGAATAGAAAGTATTACTAATACAGATCAGGTTAGATTACACGCATTTGATAGCACGTAACGAGCAAATTCCCGTAAGCGATATTTTAAAACGTGGAAATCCGAGAATTTTGTCACATAAACGATGTCAAAGGGTCAAATGAATATTCAGAGTTTATACGTTCACACGAAAAACGAAATGTTCATTTCCTTAAATGTTCCTCACTATAGATTTTATAGGACTCGAAATTCTATTGATATGACCGCAACGTACTTTCTGATTTTTAGGCTAGGAACTTGTAATTCATAAACATTTTTCTCTTTCCACATTATCATCTGGCTCGCACTAACATAAATGCATATATGTTTGAGAAGCTATTCAAAAATATTCCAGTCCGCTTAGACCGATTCTAGGAGTCGTGTGGACAAGTCCTATAATGTTTCCACGTGAACATCTACAATAAAAATGTGAATGATATATATGAACCACCATAACGAGTCACTGTCCTTTTGTTGGTTACAGTGCGGTCAGAATACAAACCGCTCAAAGTGCCCAACACCATTACATACATGTCATATCGGGTAAATAATAATATCACCACTGGTCACAAGTACATTGTGTACTATTGACATTCGAAATTTTGACAGTCTCTGTTCATTCTAAATATACGTTGCAAACAACTGGACTCGCAAAACACATTTTCATGGCGAAAGAGCGGGTGTCGCGTTCAACAATATTTCTGCTATGTCGCCGTCATATATACCGTCCCCGTCAACTTGAACCATGCCGTTACGCTATAATGTTGTTCTTGACCAACAGAACTAACGCTCTAACTCGTTGGGCCGTGTAATACTGTTCCGGTCTATAAATTCATGCTCGATAATTTGAGCCAAAAGTTTGCTAAAAGCAGCTGTACGACCAAGTTCATACTTTGGAACAATAATTCGATACGTTTCGTATATGACATATATGATATATGACATTGGGCAAATCATAAATGTTTAATTGTAATTCGAAGTTATTTGATCGGCATTTCGCAAAAAGCCCAGGCCATATAGCGTTTGATGTGCTGTCAAACCTAATCGGCATTTGTCCTGCAGATAAATATTCTGCTTTGTTAGAATTTTAAAGAAACCAGCTAGATTCAATTATTCCAGCAAACGCGAGATGGTCTGAATGTCGCCCAAAGTAGATAACCATTCAAAAGATCATTATGCCGAGATAAAATTGCTGTTATGACTGAAGAGCATTTTAATAGGAATCCGCATTGCTGTGACTATCTGCGGCTCTGAAATATTAATTTCTGATACAAATATTTACTTCTGTAATGTTAATTACGCATTAAGTTGATTGATAACCTTGATCGCTTCGTTCTTTAAGTGAATACTGGCAAGCTGTTCTCATTCTGCAGCTTGACCAATTATACCTGCCATCTGTGTCAAGTTATGAACTTAAAATCTCTGTATTGAAACCATACGCATCAAATATGATTCCTTTAAAGTCTCCAATAACATTACAAATCGCTGATATCGGATAGAACGGATATATCGACGTGCAACATCAGAACAGAGCATTCTTTATTAATAGAAACACATTTATATTTAGATTGTCTATTTCTTCTTTACGATTTTATTCACCTATCGATTAATCGATCAATGAACACCTGTCACTTGAGATGAAGATTATCGCTTTTCGATTACCAGTTTGTCTGGAAATCCTGTTGATACATTTCTGCCATGCATATCTTACAAACGTCAGCGCTGATCACTTTGTCATTTACAGATTCTTTGACGTTCGTGGTACTGTTGACTGTGCCTATAAATATATCACCGAACTGACATCTCATTGATCATATTGGACACTGTTATCGCTGTCATTGCACGATCCGGCCTGTTTTAGAAATTGTTTACGTAAAAGTGTAGGCAGACAGAGAGAAAACCAATGCGTCGATAATTTAAACATTGGCATTGTCGGTTATCTTGTCTGACAGAGGTAAACAGCGACTTATATCAAACATACACGGATACAAATGCTGAGATGTGCTATCGAACATGCTTAATTTTGTCGGCAGATAAAAATGTTCCGTACTTTGTTAGATGATTTTGCAACTATAGCCAGAACTGAGTGAGTGAATATAATTTATGTTCGCTTTCAATTATTTGTCATTCATATCACTAGGATGCCTACGTCCAGTCCTTGATCTATTTGCTCAATGCTAAGAGCCCACTAAGGAAGAAACAAGTTCCATTTCTGGGTTTTTCTAGGTTTCTTGCATTTACCAGGTTACCACATGTTAAGGCGTTTACTCCATCAGACGTCATGCTGCTCATCCATTAACATCAGATGAGTTATTTGAGCTGATCTGTCATCACAGCTTCCGAGCTAGCGTATCTAATTTCGCTTAAGCCGGTGCTAGGGCCGTGTGGATACTTCATAGTCTCCACATGAACAGTCTCCACAATAACAGCGCGGCTGAGCTGCCAAGGCTACGTCCGAGAATCCACCGTATTCTCGGGTCTGAATGTTAGGTGTCGACGAATACTTTCCTGTCATATGGTTGCTATTTAGTCGCCAGACGTCGTCAATTCTTCCCACCTCCTTCATATCGCTCCAATTTGGTTTGAGTCGGGATCGATTCCAGGACCTCCCGCTTTCGAGGCGGACGAGCTGGATTTGATGGTTACAGGAGACTCGCCATAGTCTGAATATCGTCCACAGTAAAATACGCGCGGACCATTAAATATTGTTGCAATGGCCGCATTGGATTTTTAATGGCAACTCGCATTGCTACGGATCGCCGCAAATCTGAAATGCATATCCTGAAAAAAAACCCACCCTGATAATCTGAAAATCTTTCAATACTTGATTGATCACTCGGTTTAGTCATAATGGTATTGAATTCGAGATGTTAGTTTATTTACTACTGAAACAAATATGATTCAGATACCCTTTTCTCATTCCCCTGCTCGGTCAATTTCCACTTATGTATGAGAATGTACGAACTTCAGATCTCACTAAGAAGGGTACTTTAATTGATATAATTTGATGAAACTGCTTGACTCGTTTCCGGTTCTTTAAATTCAAAATAAGCATCATAAAGCGATGACGCAACCGAGAATGGATAAACACATATTGATGTGTAGCATTTGAAAAGCGCATTTTGTGGAAATCTCACTTGTAGATCTGTGTCGTATTAATCATTTCATTCACACGTGATATTATTCACCTGAACACGTGTTATCATTGATTAAGACAGACTGCCGCCTCATGACTACCAATTAGGCTGATGAATTTATGCCAGGCGTATCTGATAAGCCTCATCACTTGTCGCTTTGCCCGGTATACCTTTGTCGATTGTAGTTCGAGGTTATATTGATTTTGACTATAAACTTATCAGACCTGACATCTCACTGGTCGTATTGATCACTGATACAAACCGACGAGGATTCAGACTTAGAATCGTATTAATGTTTTTCCAACGTCATTGACCGATTCGGTATATCTACATGTACTAATTGTTTTCATGTATTGTTGGTGGACGGTATACTGTCGAAGCTAGTGACGTCAATTGACGTAGCTTGACCCAGCTGGCAAAGGTTAGCAGACAGAAAATAAACATATGAACATATGACAACGCAGTCAGAAACCCTTTTAAAATCGAATGCCGATATTTCATATATGTTGCTTTCGTTCGGCGTAGAAAATATTGACAATAACGTCTACAAGGAAAATACATGTCACTCATAGGCTTACGTTTGTAGTCAACCTGCATCAATTTTGTAGTCGTTTTGCTGTACCAGGCGTGATAATAAGAGAAATGGTGGTGAAATTCTTGAGAGGGTTATACCTACAAAATATACGGTTCAAACGCTATACTAAGCATGGTTTTGTGGCCGGAATGCACCACAAGATCAGCCCAATCGTATCAATGTTAACTCTATCTGGTCATTTTCAAAAAGAGCATTTTTGTATGATTTTCGATTTTTTTATTTTTGAAGTTTCTGCGCAAAAACTGATAAATTAGTAAATAATAATCTGATATGAAATAAAATAACTTTCACTCACTTTTCCATACACAAAAGCAACATTTCTGAAGAAATATGACGAAAACATTACTTTTTCTGGAACCCACATAGCCGCCATTTTGAATTTACCCATGATCCTCCGCTCGTGAGGTTATGCCAATAGGCCCAAAATGACCCCAATATGATAACCTATAACTTCAAGGCGTTTCAGCTCTCCATTTTTTGGCGTTCCGGAGATAGCGCAAAAAGTTTGGAAGGGGGCATTTTGGCCCCCCTCCCCAAGGTCTGGTAGGGTTAATGGGGCAGGGGAGGGAGGGGGAACGAATCAGGGGGTGTTTTCTGGCGATTCTTCCATGTACATGTTTCACCAAAGTCTGGGAAATTAAAGGCAAGATTCAAATTAACTTGACACTGATGAGTTACCATCTTCCAGATTTTGGTGAAACATGCACATTGGAACAGTGAGTCTGTGTTGAAACTCGAAGTATACACACCTTAAACTTGAATCAAGCATTGGGAAGTGCATACACAGTTGAAATATATGTATTGAGGCAGTGTGACGTCACTGGACCTAGATATGATTGCAACAGACCACCATAGAATACCATGCTTTATTTGCAGTTTACTCGGTGTAATAAAATCGTAAAAAAAAAATACAATAAATATTTTCCCACATTGTTTGCAATGGTCTTTCATTTGATGGAAACTTTACTTGAGGGTTTACGATCACTTTAAGTGGAGGCGTTTGGTGGTACAGCACTGTTATAAATGAATTTGCAATAATATTTTGTGATGTTGGTTAAAATCGTCACTTTTCACAGAGGATCTACAAAATG
>JAVTVY010040291.1:0-17785 GCA_036873755.1 Hanleya hanleyi
ATGTATTATCTATCTCCGTCCTATACAGATACTAGCATACTTTGTCAATAAAATCGATAAAAATGTAAATACGCATCGGTCCAGTGCAGCCAGAGGGTGGTACATCGACAGTTTAGGAAGTTACAAACTCTGACAATGTTACACATTCTGACAATGTTACACATTCTGACAATGTTACACATTCAGACAATGGGAGATGACATGAAGATGGTAAGCGAATAAATCTGACCGCATTGAAATAAAAAATATATGCAGTCGAACTATCCGGAGTCGCAGGTAATCTTTGTAATGGAAGATATATCTCATAGTGATTAACCATATCCATTACGTCCTATTCTAAAAATACATTTTTGGTCGATTTTCGGTTAGATTTTTTTTTATTATTTATATTTATCCTATTTTCTACTGCAAAGCTACATGATTAATTTAGAAATAATTATCTAATGTGAAATGGACAATTTTGGGAACTTGTATGCGTAGAATTTTCCAGGGTATGAATATATTTCACAACTAGCTTATTCAATATCCATGTACCGTAAACTTGGTAAATATAATTAAGTAAATAAAATAAAAATAAAGGCAGAAGCACCCTCATGGCCGCCATTATGAATTTACCCATGATCCTTGCTAGGAAGGACAGGGAAATATGTACGCTCAAAATCACCCCAATGTGATAGGCTATTAAGTTAGGGAGTGTCAGCTCTTACTTGTTTGTGGTTTGGGAAATATTGAAGAACTTTTGGTAGGAGAGCCATAGTGCTCTCGGCAAAGCCTGATATAGTTAATGACCCAGCTGTTTTGTCTGACATGTCAGCTACTGAACCTGTCATGTACATGGCGGCAGTCTACTTCGTAGCATTTTTGAGACCTGATCGCTTCCAATTCAACTAAAGCGTGGCTATGGTAGATACTGGTAACATCCCGATCTAAACCAGGAGATTTGCGTCCATAAGCAATCCCTTTTAAATCTGGAAATATGTATTCTTAATAAATTCTGAAGACCTTAGTATTCGTAGCTGATCATTATCAGGAATCACGTCCAACGTTTTCTTCTTCTATATCACACAGGAACAACGTGTGGGTGCATTCCTGGCTGGGACGAAATATTTCGACGAAGTGAACGAAATGTGCGGTGACGGCCAGACCGCTGATGATGTCAGAGATCTGGCTAATGTTATCGATCTGATTCTTCAGAAGTACGAGAAGTTTGAAAATAAATGAACAAATGTCAGAATTTTGCTGTATTTTCTCTCCCCTTTCCTTGTGTTATCCCTTTCCGAAAAGTTATTCTCGGATATCTGAAAGGGTTGTGACCAATAAATATTCTACTATTATCAGCAATGAAACAGTTCTTGGTGCTTATTTCTACTCAATGTATCTGAGTCAGGATTTTGACTTAATCTTTTGACTTAAGTTTTCTTAATCTTTGGGATAGAGAGCTGAAACTAACCATGATATATCGTGGGATCCGATTGTACCAAAAATGTAAACAAATCAAAGATGGCCGTTCTGATTACGTCAGAATGACGTCATATTATACAACTGCGTTTTTTATTGATATTTCGGTCAGATTGTGTTCTACTTTCTCGAAATAAAAATACAAAATTTTGGGGAAAAAAAGAAAATAATGATATGATGTGAAATAAAATATTTGTGTACCCTTTCATGTTTAAAAGGCCTAAAATTTGGAAGAAAAGCGATGAAAATGCTACTTTTTAGTCACATCATTTAGACCAGACGAGGTTGATCTCAAGCTAATTTATTGAAGAAAGCATGCGAATCTTACATGTGCATGACCCACTGTCTGAACAAAAGTTAGATAAATACCTGCTTTATTATAATTATTAATCAGTAATTTGAAAAAAAGCATTAATTCAGTTTCTTGCGACTGAATTGAAATCACTAAATTGGTGAAACTTCCGTTTTGCATCACAGCGTGGCTGTATGTAAAGAGATCTCGGTTTGATCTTCAACACTATGGAAAACTAGCATGACCACGTGGAAGACCTAAAAACGGAAACCATGTTGTTGAAGGCTTAAAATATATATTTAATCTTAAATGTCCTGAAATTATGAATAAAAGTTTTGTTAGACCGAGCATGTAATACGCAGACGTGTGGGATAATAGTCCACAATCTTTTTTGATAAGACTTCAAAATATTCAAAAAGATGCACTTAGAACGATAATTGGCGTCACATGCAGTGCTAATTCAGACACCTTATACCTGGAAGATGGATTTGAAACGCTCTCTCGTAGACAACACGTCCATAGACTTATTATGTTATATAAACTATTAATAGTATGACACCCGTCCTCTTTTTACGCTCATCTCACAGCTCGCACTGATCGGGATCGCAATACATACAACATCAGAAACGCAGCTCAGTTAACGCCCTCTAGTTGTACGGAATTATTCCCAAATTCAGTTTATCCAGCAACTTCACGCGCATGGAATTTACTCTCTTACGCTGTCAAAACTAGCCCACTCGGCCAATTATTGAACACCAACTGTAGAAAGAAAACATAATATTGTGTCGCTTCCGCAATGGTGGTAGTAATCTTAAAAGATACATGTGAGAATTAAACATTTAATTGCGGACATGGCAGTTTGACTAACGTCACAGGACCTACGAAGTAAGGTAGGCATTAGGGCTCTGACGCGAACTGAACACTTGGAATCCCCCCCACCCCCGCCCCCAACAAGTTGAAATCCTGCCTATATTAAAATGGGCACAGCCAACGTCAGTGATTTTCATGAAAAATCTTCAGAAACTTTCATCAAAAGTAGGTCAGCTCAGCACTTGCTGGTAACAGTCTCCTAATGCACCTTTATGCCAAAAATCAAGGTTTTGATGTCGACGGTTCTCCTTATTTTGCCGACGAAAGAATTCGGATGGACTGACTCACTCACTCACTCACCCATTACCGGACAATTTGCAAATGAGAGCCTATTTCGTAGGAATATTTCGATGAATCAGTCGACCACTTTTTTGTAAGTGTCTTCGATTTGCCGACCAAAGAGCCATATTGGTAAATACTCTTAATAGTATATTTAATCTTCATCTAGTCACTTCTGCGTCAGTGATATTTATACGGTTTTCAAGTCATTCCTAAAAAAGTAATGATAGACGACCATATACATGTATGCGATTACTTTGCCCAAAAGTGAAAAACTTTGACCAGATTTGAAAACATGATTACAGGAAACAACGATGATGAGGGGTTAGATATACGACGATAACATACTTCCAAACTGAGGTCAAAACCAAAATCTAATGAATATATTCGTGTTATTAGCAAAGGGATATATAGGTCCGAGAACCGTCTTTACATACAGCAGAGAAATATATCGCCATTAATATGCATATCAATGAATTTACTAGATAATTTAATAATAATAACACTTTATTGCAGACTCAGGATCCATACATGAAAGGAAAAAAAGAGAAGACCAACAACAACGAAGGGCCTGACTAGGAAGTTGTCTATATGTAGCACCGACTTCTAAAGCTATAGACAGATTTCCTCAGTCGTTATCACAGGTGAAACGAGAAATAAACAGTTTTCCTCCAAACAAAATACATCAGCATATTCTACAATTGTCACTATATATATTCCCGTCATCACATTAGTAAATTTGTGCAATTTTATACCTTTGGCGGGCAATTCAAAATCCAACCTGGCTGTTCATTCAACCCGGCACAGCGAGATGAAGGCTCGCTTCTTTCTCAATTCGAATTGGTCACGCGACACGCATCCTGTAAGACAGGCCACACACTGAACAGCTGACCAATCAGAATGGATAAAGAATCAGGCCATAATCTCGCTGTGCCGGGTTGAATGGACAGTCGGGTTGGATTTTGAATCGCCCGGCAAAGGTATAAAATTACACAAATTTACTAATGTGAGGACGGGAATATATAGAGTGACAATTGTAGAATATGCTGATGTATTTTGTTTGGAGGTAAACCGTTTATTTCTCGTTTCACCCAAAGTGCGTTTCAGAGCTTGGTGTATTTTTGGGGTTATATATAGAGACTAGTGAGTCCTAACAACCATCGGGAGGCATTGTTATTAGTACCAGACAGCGAGGTTACGCAACATTGACTAAAGACAACTGTACCAAAGCGCAGAACTGTGCAAGTTACAACAGTAGGATTTGAACGAGACACTTGATTTGTTAATTTAAAATATTGTAATAACTTCCTGTTGAATGCTATGAATCTGAAGTACAAGGGGTACATAGAACGTTTGATAGCGTGAATGGCAGCGGGTGAGAGGTAAATATTCACAACTACATGTAACTACCTTTAATGATTATATCAACATATAACATGTATATTAGCATACTATTATTGTATGGACAGAAGGTAAGAGGAAATTTGATACTGAAAGCAAAGATATTAAAAAAACTTGCTATAGCATTTGTGTCAATGATACCCTTTTAGTCCAAGAGCCTGGGCATTTTTAATCGTATTCGGAGGCCAAAATGTTTGAGCTTGTTTCCTAGATCCAAATTTTGTGTTGAATCTGAACCATGTGTCTCTGTGGTCAAAGCTGCTGCGTTTTGGATTAAATTTTTTTTAACTAAATTTATAAAACAAATGTAGGCTACGTACTTGTATATCCTAATAAGATATGTAACTGTGTCTGCATATTTGGCTCCAAAATAAAGGTGCTAAACTGGCTCATACATAGACAGGAGACAAAAACATATATCTTTGATAACCGTGGTCTCACGCGATGATTTCGTTCAACATTCGACTACAAAAATTTTCAAATACGTATAACACATCGCGAGAATTATCTAGCCGGTCTCAAGCATCCAGAAAGTGATGAAATCTGCCATAAAGCTCCTTGTTTGGCAGAATATGCAAAATAAACTGGTATATTCAAGCGAACACAACTGTTCCTGTTGCAATATAATAATTACATTTCATTTCAGGTAGAAAAAAATGAACACAACTGCACACAAAAGGAAAACTGACAGCTTTAAAACAAACAGCATAATAATGTATAACAGTGACTTATGGCAGTAAATAATAGTATCTTAGAGGCGATTAGCATTGTACAAGTATTAGCGTGCCAAACTTCATCACATGTTGTCTTCTTTTGTACCAGTTTGTGTTACCGGCTACTAAAACAATTATGGATAAAATCAAAATGATGTCCATGAGGGTTGTCTGAAATGTTTGTTGAAATGTTTGCGTATTTCTCACCACACGATATCTAGTTCTGTAAGTCAATCCTCATCACGTTATTACTAATCATGCAAGAGCTATCGTTAGTGTGTCTGCAAAATATTCTGCGAGAAGTATTATTTCCGTCGGGGCTGCGCCGCCGGATATCTGATTTCAGTAAACATGGGAGGGGCCATCTTGATATTGGAGGGATAACAGGTGTTTTCTCGAGCCATACTTCACAAACGTGCCGCGGAGTGATCCAACTAGTTTCATATCGTAAAACGACAGGATTGTATCACCCGTTCGTGGTTAACACATTAATATTAATTCTGTTAAAATGAATTCATCGAATAAATGTCCTTTAGTACTATTTTATTATGGCTGAGAGACCAAATCGATGACCATACATGATCAAGTTATTCACCTGTACGTCTGCAGCAAAATGTTTGAGATTGAGTTAATAAAATCTCGAAACAGTAAAACACGCGGATCGGATTGATGTGTAGAGAAAGTCGATCTAGGCTTAATTTACAATGACACACACCAATAAAGAAATAGTGGCTTGGTGATGGGTCCCATATACTGCCACAGCGCGAACTCTTACATCAGGCTATATGAAGTGACTTAATACGTCAACCAGAGAACATTACTTTCAAAGTCCTAGTTGGACATGCGGTTCATGTGCACATTTTGCCAGCAAGCACTTAACTTCCGGCTAACCCCACACTTTCCAGATGGGTCCTTGAGCGAACTACAGTAGTCAAACCTTTAATGAAAACAAACAAATCGACGTTTTTTTTTAACCATAATGGTTCATCGTGAACTATATTCACCAGTTCCACACGTAATCGGCTTGTAATACGCAGATTATAAGCTACAAACGTTTCCGCCGGCATTGATGCGTCTGCATCAATAAGTTTTCTCGTGGGTAAATCTGGTATGCGTGGCCAAGCGAGGCTACCAAACAAGACTATAATGCTATCCATACCACTTCTCGCGGCAAAATCCACGAATTCGATTTCCTTGCAGAAACGGCAACTTGACTCCTTCATCTGGCTTTTTATCGCCAGTGTAATTAGGCACGTTGATGTTCTGAATTTCCCCCCAATTTCGCCAGTTTGATTAAGCTTTCTTAATATACATCAAGTGTCAGGTTATGAGCATATGTCTTTTCTTGATGCCCCCCACCTGCTCTTCCGGCACACAATCATCTGAAACTAATAGGCCGACGTTTTTAGGCATTGAGGTCCTCCGCTCTAAAATATTTTAGGATCACGTGGTCTTTGAATTAATTCTTTAATGGACGACGGCTTGAATGACAGACTAGACGCTCTCTCAATGTCACCATGTTTGCATCGGGAAGGGTATGTTTGTTGATGTGGGTGATAGCATCGACAACCCTGCCTTTGGCAAGATCCAATCCGTCCGAGAGTACTACATACTACTTTTTCTCGTTTAACCCACTCAACAAACATACTGTTCAAGTGATCTAAAAATTATCTTTAAGATTATCTTCATGAAATTGATATTCCCCGGCTTTCCATATTTCGGTCCACTCATCCATATTGCAAACTACATAGAAATCACCAATAGGTGTATATGGTGTATGGATAGCGGTCGATGACTCCTTGTCACCTGTGTAGACACCTGACGTGAATTTGTTACCAAATGTTATTTGATATTGATGTAGTGTAATGGCGAGAACATGGTGATTGTGTGAACTCGAAATAATTTAGTTTCAGCATTGCGAACCTCTGGGGCATTCCAACTTGTAGGGAACATTGGCGATATGCAAAAGGTGGGGAAAATTGACGACGTCTGGCGACTAAAAAGCAAACGTATGACTCTACAGGAAAGCATTCGTCGACACCTAACATTCAGATCCGAGAATTTGGTGGATTCTCGGATGTAGCCTTAGTATCTCAGCCGAGCTTTTATTGCAGCTTCACACGTGCACCAGCGGGGCTCGGCCCCGTGCCGGTTCAACGATGTGAGGCTCGCGAGCGCCAGCGAAGCGCTTTAGACAACTCGTCCCGCTTCCCAACAAAATTGTAGGGATGTGTATTATATCCATTGCTTTATCCCGTTGTGTCTGTTTTGTTTGCTTGGTATATATCTATATTTATTTATTTTTTTCATTATATACATATTTGGAATTGACGCTGTTTAACGAAAAAGTTGTTTCGATTATTGATGTGGACATTCTTTTGTGAAGAACGGCTGAATACGGTATGACTATACATTAGTCAAATCAGTGTAAAGATAAGCCGAACTCGCGGTGTTTCGGTTATTTCTCCGAGCTTCGCAATCGGAAATACGCTATATCACCATATTGTTTAGTGTTGGTATGTCTTCTCCGATGACGCAGGAAATTCTTTTATAAATTGATTTAGGATCCTCAGCGATAACGCTCGCAGTATTGTAACCATTGTGCCTCTATTGTGTGCTTTAGTTAAACTCACTAAGTGCTAATGAATCGTCAACCGATTAATCTTTTTTCGACCAAGGGTGCGATGTACCCGTCGTTTGTATCCTATGTGCATAGGGGCGTTCAATCTGCTGGGGGACTGTTAGTCCCCGAGGTTAGCCATCTGTACATGTCATTTGACAAATATATGTAAATTAATTGTCTTGGTGGGAAATTGAAGCCACACGACGTCGGGCATTACAGGTTAGTTTGTCTGGGTATTCTTGCATTTAACATGTTTACCCTATGTTGAGGGGTTTAGTCCATCAAACGCCCGTCATGCTCAACCATTATCGCCAATGAGTTCTTTGAGCTGATCTGTCATCACAGCTCCCAAAGTAGCGTATCTTATTCCGGTTAAGCCGGTGCTAGGGCCGTGTGCTAACTTCATAATCTTGACATGTACATCTGCAACAAAAGCTCGGTTGAGATACTAAAGCAACGTCCGAAAAAAACTCCGTATTCGAGAGGCTGAATGTAAGATGCCGAGAGAAGCTCTCGTGTGGAGTCATATGGTTGTTTTTTTTAGTCGCCAGATGTCAACTTTTCCCGCCTCTTACATATCTCCCCATCCAATCGTCAGTCCCAACCTCAGCAGCCAGCGGTCGTCCAGGAAGAATTTCCGAGCCCATAATCGAAATATTCTTGAGGGGAAAACCTGTGATCTTCTGTATCTCAAATACGCTCTTTAATGTTCAGGTTCTTGCGGAAATGCGGACTGGAATGACCAAAATGTCATTCGCATTGTAGATGATTTGGATATGTTATAGTTGACTATGTTGTCATTTTGCTTCGATATACACCATGTTCAGGCGTCTTGTCCACGTTTAGATATTAAGAGATGCAAATGAAACGCGTTCTGTCATGATTTTTGCATTGTGTCACAATTGCGACAAAACGGACTGATTCGGCTTATAGTTCCAAATGTCAATTCCATGTTGCTAACTAGTATTCTGTTTTACATATATAATTTTACATAATATTCGAGGCTTTTTCTAGAATATATTCTATCTCACGCCTTGATTGCGTCTGTTCATATCAACTTCATGCAACACGAACATTGTGTTTAACACGACTGTTGTCTGTCAATTCTCGGCGTTTTACAAGAGAGATCTCTCGTCAGAAAAACTATGATTATGCTAACCAAAACAATTGTTTTCAGAGAAGCAGAGTATAGCATACTTGTCATAGAAATACTGAACTGATTGTATTTAACGTCATGTATTTTTGCTATGATGGAATATCCCTCCTGTAAAACTATAAGAATTGACAAAATAGAGTGTTCATCATATTTTGCTTATGTCTTATAAAACTCCTATGTGTGTTACCTCAACTAAGGTTTCACAGAATGACACAATAATATGTAGCATCCTTACACGTTTGAGCGACTTCTGCGTTAAAAACTATTCAGCAAAAATTAATATCTGCATCTGCAGAGGGACGGACTCATATACTGATGCATGGGGTCCATGAGGACATATTCATATGTTCATAGGGCAGGCCATATAGAAAGGATCCCTGCATAATTATGCGAATCCATCCTCTGCGGGTGCACTTATTTGCTGAATATAAGTTTTACCGAAATTCGCCCAAATTTGTACGAAAAACGAGGCCACATATTCCTGTCATTCTGTGACATATATTGAGTTTTATAACAAGCAGACAAAATATGCCGAAAAAATATGTGGTCAATTCTCAGCGTTGTACACAAGGAATTTATTATTATATCAAAAATATTGTTATGTTAACCATAATGATACCTCGAAGAAAAGCAGCATTTAGCTTCCTTGTCATAGAAATACTGGACTGATTTTCGCTGTGAACAAGTGCACCTGCAGAGGGAAGGACCCGTAAAAACTGGAATCCTTTCTATATAGACAGCCCTCTTTCACTCTAAATGATTTTTTTCCGATAGAGGAACAACAAATTAACCATCAGCGCTATTCCAGCCAATGACCTATTCGAACTGTAGTCACGGTTATCAAAAGGTGCAAGCACTCAATATTTTTTACAATTAAACGCAACATAACAAGGGACGTGAAAAAACATGCCAGCGTACCAACACGAAGTCGTATGCCGCCACAGAGAAATATGCTGAAGAACCAAAATTTGATCTCTGTGATGATCCATATCCCACCCACACCTCAATGGGCAATTCTCACTATGCTTCAAGTTAATCCCGGGACAATGCTGTCTGGCCTCGATGGAAGCGGCCGGTGCAGAGACACCTGGCTGGCCGCTTGACCCGCGGTACGTCAATCCGAGCGCTTCCCATGTCTTTAACTCAGAATATATTTTAAATCGATTATAACTGGTATATCTTCGACCTGGAGTTGCCAAAAACTATCATAAATGTGAGCTTATTGGCCCTTTCTTGGAATAGTAGGATTATTTTATCCATATCATCATATTTACATCAGTTACCAATAGTTGAAATACCCGCTCCATGTTATAAACATAGTGAAGAGATCGTGAGAACAACCCGCGCAAGCGGCGGTCCACATACTGTGTACCAGAGTCCCCGAAAGCGGGAAATATATTATTGTCCAAGGATTAATGTGAAAAGATCCCATTGCAGCGGCCAATGAGGGCACCCCGCATGGCACGACCGCACGACTCCCGGCACCGACCCGAGCGGCACCAGACACAACATTACACAATATTGAGCTCAATTACTGCGGAGATCAAATTACAATATAAATAGGTTGGGTGATATTTGCTTGGTATCTCTTCAATGATTAGAGCTAGCGTTTCTAAATTGATACTTCACATGCATGTTCTAACTGACCAATACTTCATTTAAGTTATATGACTTTGGCCTGTTATATCAAGGTCGAATTATATGGTAAAAGTGGATCTAATGTGTTAACTCTGTGCCATTTGGAGGATTGTAGCCAAGCATCTCAGAATTTATTCTACTTATGCAGATAATGAATGAGCGGAAGCCTTTTAAAAGAAGACTGACCTTGAACTATTCTCTTAAAGTCAAGTTTGTTAAAATGTGGATTCAATGTTCTTGGCACATCTCTTGAATGATTATTATTAGAACTATTGATTCGAAATCCACACAAAATATGCATATGCGCATTGACCAAAATGTTACTGAACATGAATGACCTTGACCTATTTTCCGAGATCAAAATAATATGGCGATCCTTGTAGCACAATTAATGTTGAAGTTTTAGTTTTAGTGTTAGCTTTTCTAGATTTACACCTCACATAGAATTCTGCTGATTGATCACAAATATACTGTAAGGTAACAATATATGATAAAAGTAAGTTTGTCTGTACGCCATTGAACTTACTGCAATATTTATAGAATCATATCGAGGTTGTCCATTAAACATATGCACTGGTATGTCAATAAATGGACTATGAAGTAACTTCCATAACTTCTAACCACAGATTTACCTAAATCCTAACAGTTGAGAGGTTTTCGGGCTATTGAGCTATAATGATGCTAGCAAGACAACAAGATGTCCCCGGTATTAAATCTCGGTCATTATGTTTTCTTTCATCGCAAGATATTCTCGGGTCTTTCTAGAGAGCAAATGTATGTCAGATCCTGAAGTAGATCAATCAAGATTTACAAATAAAATATTTGAACAGTGCAGAAAGATTTCGTCCTATATAGTAAATCATCTGTTCATATCTGTTCCCCCACTTGCCTACATTCAGATCCGACGACAGGCAGGTAGTCGTCGCCAATGAAAAATGTCTTCGTCCTATTACACCGGAATATTATCAAAACGAATCAGCTGGTTTCTTATTTAAGAGAAGCGGTAAGCGATAAGTTTCATTATCTCGAGGAATGCGAATAAACTGGACATCATAAACTGGGTTTGATATTTATAGACAGTCGATAAGTTATCATTACAATAAAATGGTTATGTACCCTTATGAAAATATACCACACTTTACCACAAAATACTACAGCAAACTTGTAGTAAAGTGAGGTATTTTATAGTAAACTATAGATGAGGTATAGTATTTTGTGGTACTCTATAGTTACTACAGTTTACTACAGTGTCATTGTAGTATTTGCTACAGCAGTGCTTTAATATACTACAAAAACCAAAGCATATCACAACTCAAGTGTAGTATTTTGTGATAATTTGTAGTTTCTACAGTTTACTACAGTGTCCGTGTAGTATTTACTACAGCAGTGTTTTACTGTGAGACAGTGGTGTTGAGCTATACTACAAACTGCAACACATCTGTAGTATTTTGTGGTTTCTATAGTTTACTACAGTGTCAGTGTAGTATTTACTACAGCCAGGTTTTACTGTACCGGTATTACAGAGTTGTTAAGCTATGCTAAAAAAAAAAAATAAGCATACCACTACACAATTGTATTATTTTGTGGTTTCTACACTATACTACACTGCCGGTATAGTGTTCACTATAACAGTGTTTTACTGTACTACAGAGTTGTGCTATACTAATAAATCCCAAAGCATCATAACCACAACACAAGTGTAGTATTTTGGACCCTATATGATCCAGATCTTATAGGATTTGCAATTTAATATGATCAAATAGGATTCAATATCAGTCCACAACACCCAAGTAATGTTCTCCATATTTGACTGCTCGTAGTTGGAGGGAGAGATTTTGTACCACCAATCTCCAATCTGCTGCTCATGAGGCATCAAATATCAATTTTGGTAGTTTCATATGAAATTTATCTTAAATTTTAACTTGAATTTAATACAAACTCTGATGATTGATATTTTCAATAAACTAAGTTACAATTGAATTGAAGGATTAATTTTATTTTCAATATTATGAATATTCTATCGTTATGCTGATATTTGACTGTGAAGAATTTTGAAATGTCATTTAGGAAATGCTAATAAAATTGACAAAAAAATCTAATTGCCATCCATCATAGTTCGATATCCAAACAAATGCAAGGTCACTGAAAGCTAAAATTTAAATATTCTAACTCAAATTGAATTCACTGATAATCTTAACCGGAAATTTATTAAAATTGGAATAAATGTATGAAGTTTTTAAATTTTGATTGTTTTGAATTAAAGTTTTAATTAAAATTGAATTAAGGATGTCCGCTGGTGGTAAATCAAAGTAATTAACTTTTTGAATAATGCTTGTTGTTGCAGTCATAATTGTGTAATATGGGGGGAAAACAAAGAACAAATATAGGTCGGTGTGCATTTTTTAAATGGTTTCCCAATTTGAATGATATTTACAAAGTCTCTCTACCCTGAATGGAGGGGAGGTAACTCTGCTTCTTGACACTGACACTAGGTGGCGCTGCACAGAGAAAAACAAAGATGGCGGCCGAATGTTTCCATGTTTTTTGCAGTTATCAGCTGAATGATTTGGAGACAGTAAAAGTCATATTTCCGATTATCTATGGTTGATGGAACTGATTGAGATTGATGGTAAGTACCTTTTGCAACTTGTAGGCTAAAATAGCATTCTAAAGTGATCATTTACGCCAACACTAAAGTGTGAAAAAGATTTGAAAATTGAACAATTGATAGGGCCTAATGTTTTTTATTTGCAAGCTGTAATAGTGATCCATTTGTTAAGTCTGGAATATTTTGGAATAGTTTAAAATATATTAAGTTATATAAATAACTTTGCCAGGTTTGTATATTACACTGTAAACAACCAAAACATTATACTTCCTTGAAAAGATTGATTTATCTCACTGGTTTATGAAGGAAAGGTGGCTTGTTGGTTGATTTTCTCGTCTTCTCTAATCTATGGGTAGGATAGTTAGGCATACAGTTTTATTGATTTATTGATTTTATTAAGCCCAGTGTAATTAACCTTAGATATAAAATGCTGTCTAACCTTACCAACTTTGAACGCTCATTGACTACGTTGAATTTATGTGTACCATTCTCGAAATATAAATATATGACTACAAAGTTTGGGTGTCTCCACATAAATGCAATTTAATGCATGAGCTTTTGGCCTTTTGCCGGAAGCCTTGATCAAGCGAACATAAACAAATTTGAAAATGAAAATATATAAATGTCGAATATATTGACAACAGATATAATATATTACTTTTGTATATCAATTGCATTTACGTAGAGAATGTCAGTTTGCAGTATTATTGAACATCACATATCTAAAACAGTATATCATAAATAAAATTGTAGTAGGCTCTACTGTTGTGGCTCTGAGCTTGACCTTGGGATAATTGCCAATTTCAGAAATAAGCGAACATAAAATTTCACCCATAGCAATGATTGATCTTATTAGAAATTACAGATTTCCACTTTAAATGAAATCCATCTGAACTAATATAAAAAACCCAGATATTTTAATAGCAGAGAATTGTATTTATTATGATGTTTTCAATTGCTGAACAGACATGTATATTTTGTTAATTGAAATAACCTGTGAACCTCACAAGAATAGATCAGTTTCTCTTAGTGGCCTGTTGTGTAAGGGATTAACCATGCTGGGAGACTCCTGCATAGTTCATTGTAAGAAACCTGAAGGGGATGTTTTTACAATCTCAATGTGTCATTTCCTGTACTGGTATATTTGTGAACATCTACCTTCAATAGACAAATAAACAAAAGATAGCACCTTTGAGACTAACTAGTTTATTTCAACAAGAGCTTTCGTAGACACAAGCCTACTTCCTCAGATTCAATAGACAAGCCATTTCCGATGTTTACTTGAAAAACTTGACATAACATATGAATGAATTGATAACAGTAATTTGTGATTCGTTCAAGTCCTGGCTTTCAATTCATACTGTCGGTTTCACAGTCTGAGCTTCCTGTCCTGTCAAATTGCATCTCTCCTCACCACACCATAATGAACAGTTTATCAATGATGTTTTTATTATGTTCACAGCTTCACTGTGGATTCTACAAATACGCTTACAACACAGCTTTGCCCAGTTCCGGTTAGGCCAAATGTACCAGTGGTATGTACTATTCCTGACAACCTGAACTTGGGATGCTTTTTATCCAGTTACGGGCTGAACTATATGATGTGACAAATTATGGTTAGTATCATCCATTGTTCATCATCGAACACTCCATTGTATGCCTCTTGTGTATCAATATAAACGTAAAATGGTCTTGTTGCCTAAGCTTTAATACATGTTGTACCCCATTTGTGTACTTTTCAATTGTGATAATTTCACCCTTGTTGGGGGGGGGGGTATCGTCTACTGTACATGATATCATCCAGTTTTACACATTATCTGAAAAATATCATTTATTAGAATTTCCAGGTTGTTTGGTTACTCAAATGTCCCGTTGATTACTTCATATGAATAAATAAACAGTCCTACAAACAATTGTTTGGCCATGTCAGTGTTAGTACAGAATTGAGTTGAAAATTGGTGAATTTATTTTCAAAATAAATCACGATATGATATGTTAATAATTGTTTTTCCCACAGGAGATCACAGAGCCTACAAAGAAGATGAGCAAGACAGTTCGTGATGCCTAAAAGAATGAGTCAAACAACATCCTTTAGAAGTTAAACAAACAGCGACAAGGAAAACTTCCAGTGGCACCTGTTCAAGACGTGTCAGATGAAGTAAGTATAAATTCAACTATCAGGACTATTCAGCTAAATCCCTAGGCTATTATCAAATAATTCATTATTTTGACTATTGAGAACATTGCTCATGAATTGTCTCATCTATTTTACTGATCCCTTTCAGATAACTATTTCTAATAATATTAATCCAAATTTCTCTCAATGTGGACAAAATATGTGGGTGTGGGGCCTATTGATTTTGGTTTTCTTCTTCTTTGTAGGATTCTAGTAGCCGAGCAGACCTGAGGGCTCTGCAGAAAGAAGTTGAAGAGCTGAGAGCGGAGAACCAGTCTCTGAAGTCAGAAAACAGGTCGTTGAAAGTCGCATTATCTACACTTACTGGTAAGATTTTAAATTTGAGTTTTTGCAAGTTTGCTAACCAGTAAAATGCATGTTAAATGACACTGAATTTTAATGGTTAACAAGCGATCACTTGTAAATAATCATTTAATGCAATTAATCTTAGTATATAATAATTTAATGAGATTTGAAAGTTTTAAAACATTGTTGATCCTTTGTCAACAAGATTCTGCAATTTATGACTATTACCATTCTGACTGAATATTATCAATCCAACTGTCAGTACACATTTTGTATCTTTTATTTCACAGAACTGCCATCTGTATTTGATGACATCAAGACCTCGGTGAAGACAATGAAGAAGGTGGCATCACGTCAGGCATAGACTCGCCCAGCAGAACCACGTCAGCTGCTGACACCATCAACATCCGAACCCTTGCCCCATCATACGCCATCACCCTCATCACCAGATCCATCAACTGGATCATCCGATGATTTAATTGGAGAAAGACGACATTCATTTCAATATTGGTAAGTATTTCTTACCCATCACAAGAACACAGTATTAATAATAATATGGGTTCCTTCATAATAACTTAATTAAATTCAATTAACTGTAATCAAATGCCGTTGTCAACAAGTTCAGACTTGCAGTAATGTCCATTTGAAGTGTATACTAAATAATTTGCCAACTCAAAAATTTTCTTTCTTTTCTCCTTCCAGTTGAAACTCGTAGAGTATTCCCCGACAAGAGAGAAGTATTTTTACATTAACGAAGTGTTTGGACATTAACTGAGTGCATTTTATGATGTTGTATGGAGCGATTCAGTGCTAGTAGAATAAATATAGTATTCTATAAGAAATTATTGTGTTATTTTCGTTGTGTTATCAGGGCGTTGTCATTCTCTGAAATAGATTATTCTACAATGTTGTTCAGTATTGAGGATGTAATATAAATACCCAGTCCAAAGTGAAGCTATCAATCTATAGTTTTCTACAATGTTGTTCAGTATTGAGGATGTAATATAAATACCCAGTCCAAAGCTCAAAGTCCAAAGTTTTCTATCAAAATATATATTCTACTATTCTATAACGCCTTTGATTTCCATCAAAATCTATAGTGTTCTATCTAAAGTAATGAAGCTATAGATACTATAAAATTGCATAGAGAGCTATAGTTAATTTATGGTAATCTATAGTTAATTTATAGTAAGCTATATTTAATTTGTAGTAAGCTATAGTTCATTTGTAGTAAGCTATAGTTCATTTGTAGTAAGCTATAGTTCATTTGTAGTAAGCTATAGTTCATCTGTAGTAAGCTATAGTTCATCTGTAGTAAACTATAATTCATTTGTAGTAAGCTATAGCTCATTTGTAGTAAGCTATAGTTCATTTGTAGTAAACTATAGTTCATTTGTAGTAAGCTATAGCTCATTTGTAGTAAGCTATAGTTAATTTGTAGTAAGCTATAGTTAATTTGTAGTAAGCTATAGTTAATTTGTAGTAAGCTATAGAATTTCAGCTGTAGTAAATCCGCAAAAGTACCACAAAATCGATAGTAATCTATAGATTTCAACTATAGATTTTTATGGTAAATTTTCATAAGGGTAGATACGCTGATTAAGCCCCCGTCACACTGTCAAGAATTGGGTAGCCGAATCACCGCGAACTGGAAAATCGTGTTCATTCTTGGCAATTCGTACTGGCATCTTGCGGGGTTCGTCGCAGATCGTAACCGTTCTTGCCTATTCTCGGAAGGAGTACGAAAGTTTTGAAATTCGCCGGAAAAGTACGATTAAATGGTATACGTATGGCATTCTTGGCACCATCCTACTGTGTTCTCGCATGCATTCTCCTCCTATCGTGCACATTCGTGGGTAGTCTTAGTAGTTCTTTCGGTCACAAATCAGCAAGAATGCCGTACGCATTGTACGATGATTGTTGGACGCATTCTACGCTTCTTGTACGATCATACTACGATACTGAGAAGAATTCAACACGATGTGTGGCGACAGTACTACGAATACCCACGACAGTACTACGAATAACCGCGACAGTACTACGAATACCCACGCTGGCGCTACGTTTCATGAAGAATAGGTTACGCTTCCTCGCGAATCTCGTACGATTTCATAGGATTGCTCCACGATCTCTCGCGAAGACCATCGTATGTTGTACATTTCATAGAAGACGGATCATATATATAGGTTCGCGTGGCCTCCTGGGGTGTCGTGTCACAGCGTAACAGGTTCGTACTGCATTCGTACTCACATCGTACTGCATACG
>JAVTVY010040292.1:0-18009 GCA_036873755.1 Hanleya hanleyi
ACGTCACAAAAGGTGTGTATCCTTTGCAGCGCTTCCACCGGGTCTCTTTATTCGAGGGTACTAAATTCGCGCGTGTACTTATAGCTTCGCTGGTACAGATGGCCGGTATGCGACGAAGACAAACCTGCGCTTTCATAAAAAGTAAATTTTCACGAAAGAAAAACTCGCATTCCAGATAGTATAATTGGAAACTTCCTCGAGAACCTCTGAATCGGCAAAAAGATAAAGGACGAGTGTCATTCACCAGGATGCGAGTCGGAAGTGAGAAGTCAAATTCAAAGTCAGAGGTCAAAAACGTAAAACTCCGAAGAACTCTCTCGGCTTTTTCTTTTCTTTTTTTTTAGTTGGGGGGTGAGGGTTGGGGAGATAGCGACTGAAAAAATATATCTTCCCATGCTTCAATCGTTATCTGTGAATCCGATCAACAACCTAGCCGGATAATCTGTCAAAAATTATCCGTCGTCTGGGTATTAAAGGTTGAAGGGTCATCGGAAGCTCGAACTGTGATACAGGCAAAAACTGTTGTTGTTGTAGTCTGGAAAAATAACTCTGCCTCACGAGGCGCTCTCTCAGCTTTTTCTTTTCCTTTTGTTTGAAGATGGGGGGGGGGGGAGATAGCGACTGGAAATATATATCTTCCCATGATACTTCAATCGTGCGCTCATGAATTCCACGGAAAAGCGGACATTGCTAAACAGCCCTTTTTCGCATAAAATTCACTCCACATTCTGTCGTAGACCCTATATTAGCATGCTGTTTGTTCTATTCGCTTCCTATGATCCCCGGGAACAAGCCAATAATAGCGAAGATGTGTTTTAATAGCGAAATATTTTTCCCGCAATTTTTTAACATGAAGAACTCGGGAAATTCTAAATTGTCAAAGAAGAAAAATTGCACTTTACTGAAAACTATACTATTTTGAAACATCTGCAGAAAAGATATGCATGTGGCGGGAGTTGTATACCTTAGTAAAAATAAGAGGTCAGAGTTTTAATTTTCTAAGTAGAAGAGATAAATTCACTCTAGGAATATTTTTTTGAAGAAAATGTGTAATTAATAAAGCACTTTTACCGATAAGATTTAAAAAGCGCACTCGTGATTTCATCACGATTTTTTGTCGATTCCGTCACGGACTAGATTTAACCCCTGGGATGATCCAGTCGCGTTTTTCTCACGATGAAAAAATCTTATCATCCTTGGGTACTGTATGTTAGTAAGAGATGTCATATAAGAATAGTCAGATTGAAACAGAGCAGCAAAAAAATAGACAAGCAACACTAGTCAAGAGTCATGTCCGTTTCAGGTGATTCCGTCACGAACATTTCGAAGCATGATTTACTGAAAATGCTGGATCATCTGTAGATTTTCATGGATCCGTAAACAGATGTCATATAGAATAGCAAACTAAACTTGAAACTACATGGGTATGACCACGGAACTTCCGAGTACATGACTTTGAATAAAGAAAAAGTCTTCCCAACGATGATTCCGTCACGGTGGAATTCATGATCTGTGAATCCGATCAACAACCTAGCCGGACAATCTGTCAAAAATTATCCGTCGTCTGGGTAAGGTTGAAGGGTAATCGGAAGCTCGGACTGTGATACAGGCAAAAACTGTTGTTGTTGTAGTCTAGAAAAATAACTGGTATGCACTCTATGGAGAAGGGCCTCGTGAGGCACAAAGTGCAATTTTTTGTTGTTGTTTATCTGCAAATCCGCTCAACTCGATGGGTATCTTTCACTTGTTCTCACAGTTGCCTGGCCTGTGTGATATTGGGTGGTCGAAGTCTACGTATAGTTTTTTTCAATAAATTATGGAAATTAATATAAACATATATTTTTTTAAATAGATTTTTTTATAAGTGTATTTCTCTTTCATCTTTGGCTCCATTAAAGTCATTCTCTAAAATGTGAAGCCGAGTTAATACAGTTTTTAATTATCTACCAAACCCTGTCCTCTATGACATAGAATAAAAGAGAAGTTGGGAATAAAACCGCTCAACACAGTCATTTCTAAACATCAAGTTGTACATAAGTATTTTTACTTACTCTGTACAAGCTGAGGGCATTTTTGTGGCTTTTGAAAATTTTGAGATTTTTGCGAGTCTGTCCATATTTAACTAAGCGACGTCCAAGCGAGCTAATGTACGCGCGTTATATTCATATCAAGTATGGTGCGGCTTGTATTCAATGAGGCTTGGAATGTTTATACAATTAATTTTCTTCTCACTGTTACACAATAAATATTTGCTGCGTGGAATCCAGTCATTTGTTCCATAGGGGCAATATTCTCATCAGCCATCACCATTCCATGGTCATTGATACAGTAAGGTGAAGGCGAAGGTGACCTGTAACACCAGTATACAAAATTATACCGAGCGCATTGAATCCTCATCATATGATGTTGAGACAGATCAGAACGAAGTGTCGGTAAAATCAGGTGTGTTTTGAAGAGCATTCTCTCATCAATGATGATGCTATACTGTACACATACAAAATATGAAGTGTTGCTGTGTTGGGCCTATAGCACAAAATCACAAGCAAGTTGGTACAACTAGGCACACAGGGTCTCATTTCTGTCGCTAACGTGTTGATTTGGATGAGGGGATCCTCTCATGGGGAGGTGTGGGTGGGATGGGGCCTAATGTCTCAAGCACTTTTCCAGGTTTTCCATCAATATACTCTATTCCATACCCCAATATTTCAAGCACGTCAAATCAAACAAAAATTATTTGCTGGGAATGTGACTTTCACATCCCTGTCTGGACATGCCAGTGAGGAACCCTCAATCCCAGATTAATTACCATTGATGAAGCTAACGTCCAACAAATGCAAAATTGAGCTTGGCATCCGGCCGTATGTTATTCAGTGATGTATTACGCTACGGACCCTGTTGCCTCGACGGAGGTCTTTGCGCTCATCCAGCGCTTGTTATTCATGGCGGCCCATTTTCTCGAGTTAATGATCGAAGGTCCAATAGGGCGCAAAGATAATAATAAGTGTGCCATGGAGATGTTCGATCGAGTTACCACCAGGGAAATGTATTTGTCGTCGGCATAGCGTCGAGGAAAGGGAGACGCTATGAATCTTAGCTATAATGTAACCCATTTATTTTCCCTGGCCATAAAATACACAGATAGTGACTAGTGAGGAACAAACTAATACGCCCCAAATCGTGAAATGAGCTCTAAACGTATGCGTCTGCGCTCCAGGATTCTGTAATGCTTTGCTGAAGTTCGATTTCGTTTCTTTGGATGGGTGCACCCTAAACTCAATCGGGCGTAAAGTCCTTTATAGTTGTCAGTGCCTAAGGGCAAATGGTGACTTTTCGGCAACTTGTCTGAACAAATGAATCCAATGAAGAAGATAGTCCAAGACAGCCTGGAGTCACGCTCACATAACATGCACGGGTAGTTGATTCGGGCATATGCAACTCGTCAAAGATAGGGGCTCTTCTAGGGCGAAATCACGTCCTGTGAACCGGTGACCGACTCCAATATTCCATGAATTCGCATACAGGAAGAGACAGCCATCATTTCAAAATTATAAATGAGTACCGGTATAAAATATCACTATATGTTCATTAAGAAACCATCAGAACCCCTATCAAGATGCTTGGGCGATTTTAGTTCAGGGTGATGAAGTATTTTGAATATTTTCAGTATTCCGATCAATTCTGGTACGTGGTAATTATTTCCTAAGCAAAAACTACACAGTTAATTATTGAATATGAATATAGTTCATGAAATAAATAATTCTGGACACTCCCATCAAGATTTTTTATAGCCATTTTGGATGACTGATGCATGCTTTAGCTTCTCCAAACTGACATACGCTAGCGTATGTGAGTGTACATGTATATAATTTGTAATCGTTGAGCCAGCTCCTATAATTCGTTTCTTGTTGATCCACAGATAAGCTTGGCATAATGCATAAGCAAAGTCACTCCGAATAAAGTTAACAAACGCACATTGACAGTCTCAATATTTTGACAAAGTTATATTTGTCATCATCAGGAGAAATGTGGCATTCAATGCCACATTTCTCCTGATGATGACAAAATCATTTCAATGCCACATTTCTCCTGATGATGACAAATATAACTTTGTCAAAATATTGAGACTGTCAATATGCGCTTGTTAACTTTGTTCGGAGTGACTTTACTTATGCATAATGTGTATCACTTCAGAAATTGGAATTCGATACCGTAATTGGCCTGACTGGTACCGGTAATAAATTAAATGTCGACCATCGGCACTGGTATGTCGACTGATACATTGCAATATTGACAGGTTCTAATGTGGGACATTAAAACACGGATTTGTTTGTTACTTTACGCAGATACTGATAATAAAGTGTCGACAGTTTACAAGACTGACAGACAGACACACAGATGGCAATATTGATTCAGTGAATGACTTGGACATGCTGAAGGCTGGCGAGGTCAGTATCAAATTACGATCCAATCGTTAAAAGATATCATGTCACGTGACTTTGTAGCTTTCTTTCCACTGAAATCCACATTTGGTAAAGATTTCCAAAGCTGGCTGAACCGGCGCTTTACACCTGCTGTTTGATCAGTCATCCCGATAGAGGGCGCTCACTGCAGCTCTGCACAAAGACCGCCGACTTCAAGTTTGTTTACAGCGCGTGAGTTGTTCAGAGAGCGTGACATTCCACACTGACCGTGTTTCGTTTTGGGGCTTTCATGAGATGGATTTTACCAGGTTGACAGTTTGGATTCTATACTAGCTGCATCTTACACCCCAGATCGTGCCTGTTTTGGTTTTTAAGGTAAGTTTACGTCCGTCGTACCTATTGGAATTTTGTCATCTGTTTTATATCCACGAAATCCCGATGCTCGCTGCGACATCCTACAGCGCGTGAGAGTGCGCGGTAACTTCACGCTTCAGTGAGCTGGGGAGGCCATGAAGGTATCTGCCTGCAGAAGAATCTCCAGTTTCTGGTCTTCCATTGTCCCCTCACGTCCGAGGTCTTTGTGAGATCAGTCAGGGGGGCCTTTCGCCCGACAGATGTTCAGACCGATTAGGACCAGCACGCGACATAACCATTAACCCGCAGATAGTCAGTCTAACATAATCACTGAACCGTCAGACGACTGTCAACGTTACGGGCTTGGGATCGATTCTCGTACAGATCAAATCTCGTACACCTCGCACGTGCGCTCGTTCAAAGCACGTGGTGACTTTCTATGTGGATTGCTTATGTGCGGGGATGAAGTTTAATTTGTCCGTCAAAATTTCTACTTCTTGGTATGTTTGGAAGTATTATTTTTTTGTAAATTGTTTTCTGGAGCATACTTACTTGTGGTTTCCATCACGTGGGGAGTCCATTTTATCGCCAACCAATATATGTAACCTGACTGATGATCATGATATTCATTCTACGAAAGCCAGACGACAATCCCATTTCGACAGCTGTGTTTATATCATGTGACACGGGGCGCAGTCATTGTTTTTCTTCGACTGCCCCTCTCCATCTGCGAACGAATGTTCCCAATCAAATGGAGGCAAACTCACTTTTCCAGTAAATCAGGGCCATGTTCCAGTTGAATTTTACGTCATGAAATAGCATAAAAATATATCAATCTATATATTTCTGAAACGAGTATTTCTTCAGGATTCCAAATATATTATCAAAATTAAAATCGGATCATTATTGGATACGCTATCAGTTATTGACGGCCGCGGAGTTATAATTCCGATGATTACCGATGATTTTCCGGAGATAAAATAATCTCGTTTTTCATTCAACTAACAACAGTCGCTGTTCAGCCTTTGATTGCGGAAAAGTCAGATTGATAAATTGTCTCTTTAGTATATTATTTCTTCTAAAAATACTCAAATAAACTATTTAAGTGCATGGACGATGACATTTACAACAATTCAGCATAAAATTGCGACTTTCGTCTGCTGTACGGGAATTGCTCTCTCTCGTGGGTTACAGGTACCGAAAAAGTCGAGTTAGTAACTGCTCCCGCACGTGCGGGGAAAGGTCACGTAACCCGCGAAACTACTTCCAGGAAAGGGTCTTGATCCCAGCACTAACCAGGTCAGTTTTTGTGTCTTTCAAAAAATTACTTTTATATAAAATTGAAATAAACCGTGAAAAGTGTACGAGAAATGATCCCTAGGCCGTACTGTCAAAACGAAAATTATTTCCCGTATAACTTATAAGTTCAGTGTAATTAGGGTTTTTTTTCGAAATCACACACGCTTGATAGTTCCTGTGAGATTCAATGTAGTTACAACGTCGAAAGATCAAAAATTTTCAAATCTTTTAGATCGATATTCCATGTTTATTTAGTCGGCCGGCCAAACGCCACAGGGAAGAAAATGAACTCTTTCATTGCAAAGATTGGCTGGTGATTTTCCCAGGGATGCTTATGTTCCTTAGGGGTTTCTGGAGTGACCTTCAGTTTGAAAACTGTTTTGTGCTCCATGTTAAGTCATGATATCGATGTACTCTGTACTGGTACTCATAATTTGAGAGTAAAGTATATTATAATGATTTTCCTTTATAATTACTACATGTACTATGGTAAAAACTTGGTTTTCAAACCTCAGGCCCGTAGCCAAGGGGGGTTTTCTGGGTTCGGGCGAACCCCCCTTTTGAAAATATTATATACTTTTCTCATATAAATGCCCTTTTCAAACACTGAAGCGAACCCCCTATTTACCCCTTTTCCCATACAGCGAACCCCATGATGTGCCCATTTGGAGTGAAGGCGAACCACCCCTCAGTAAATCCTGGCTACAGCCCTGAACCTCACATGAGAAATAATTAGTTTATGAGAAACACAAAGAAATATGGTGAAATTTCTTAGAATAATTGATAACTGCCGGTACCACTGTTCATAAAATATAATGAATACTTTAATACTCTGCCCAGTTTGAATTTAATAATACATGTACATACATGTAGCCCCATGTTGTGGAGTCGTGATGGCTGGATTGGATGAATAGTCAAGTATTCACAATAAGGTCCAGATGGGGTGGAAGAGGTTCAATTCTACTTGAGGCTACTGAGGGTGGGGTATGGTATCTGTGCAGCCTGTGGAATTGTTGATATGAAGTGAAATGGTTGGAATATGCTAACTAATTTTACATTCGAACAGGAACATACATTGTATTGACCCTGAGATTTTCATCTGTCTCTTCATTCCCAAGTTGTTGAATGTAGCCATCTTCATTTTATCCAGCCAATTTCTATGTTCCCACTTCGAACCTGCCTTGATTTATCTGACCCCCTTCAGTGATCAGAATCCGAGGTGTTGATTTCATCTACGATCGCGATCCGTCAATTGTGAGTAGAGTGACATCATCCTTTACTTGCGGCGTCCTTCATTGTAATATGGTGTTCTTATTAGCCCACTATACAATGTAAGTCAGCCAATCAGTAACGCTCTTATGTGACCCATTTCGGATTTCAAATGTTTTCGAGGTCATTGACGTCTCGTGTCTATTTACAATTGCTTTGAACATTGAATGGGGCTAGATATATCAAGGGAAGTTCAAAGTGGGAACGTAGAAATTTGCTTGATAAAATGAAGATGGATGTAGCATGAACTATCACACTCTAATCAAGCACAGCAGAGCGACTTGAATATTGGGGTGGGGGGCAGACCGGCTAGATAGGGAGAGAGTGGCGGTGCATGGTTGTTCACTGGAATTTGTTTAATTTTAGATGTGATTTAATGCACTTTTGACTCTTCTGAGAAGCTTGAAAAGGGTAAAACACAAAACAAATGCCAATCAGCATTATTCAATCAAATTTATCCCATGCTGCTTCAAAAATAATTTGCTGATAATATAATTTGTCAACTAAGCACATGAAACGTCAACACACAGTGCATGACTTCTTGGGGCTGCTGAAGATGTACTTCCCCTGAATATTTTGGAATTTCAGAAGAATCTTTACAGATAGCTGACCCATTTCACAGCTCTGCAGTCACCAATAATTTGGAAGGCCAAATGTTAGTGATCCCCCCCCCCCCCCTTTCATATGGTTATCAGATGGATGGTGTACACAAAGTAAGCAAGATGGAAGGAAGAGTACATGTACATGTATGTAAATGTACATAGAATAGTATCTATAGCCAAACTGGTTGATGCAGGTATTTTAGCACAGATAACATCACCAGTCTGGCTCGTAGTCTTCGTATCCTGCAATTGTGCTTTAAATTTCGCATAAAATATCCATATAAAATATTAACTAAAGCTAGTTACACCTCCGAGGACTCTTGCTCATTGTATATCCCAACTAAGGGATTGTTCAGTAGGCCTAGGCCCCTATATCATGTACTAGCCAGGTTGAAATCCTGTCAAGTTAACCTACTTAAAATTAGATGAGAGAATTCATTTTCCGCCTCATCAACTCAATCATGACCTTGCATGTATGCATGTCAAGTAAATTCACCTCATTGACCTAACTAGACCCAGGCCAGAGCAATAGGTATCATATGACCTTGGGTTGAATGTTAACCCTTCACTTCTGGCCCTCATTGGGTAGATAGCCAGGACTGGACACCCAGCAGGAACCTGATAAGAGTCTCTTTGATGTCTGTTGTGGCCCAGTAGGGGCTAATATATCAACTGATTACTCACTCATGTCTGAGATAGCAGAAGTACCCAGTATACAGAGCTGAATTCTATAGAGATAGAAGAAGCTGATTGAAACATTGTTTAAATTTAATAAGGTCTGAAATAGATTAAATTAACAATAATGGTTAAAGAGTACACCCACATGTTTTCATTGATAAAAATACTATATAATATTCATGCGGTTTAGTTTTTTTTTTTCTGAAAAGTTTTGAAACATCAAAGAAAATATCTCGTTAATTTATTGCATTCTTTAATCAGCACTTGTCTGTTTTCGAATAAAATGTGATACTAAATTGTTGACACATTCAGATGTGTGTATTGTGCATGCAGGTGTATAGTTACCACCCTATTACATGTACTTAATTAACAATGGGATAATTATCACCTAATTAATCATTCACAGCATTATACTTATAGTCAAATAATTATCATGTTTATTCTAATTTATAATGGTACAATATGCAGATTTACCAAACCATTTTAACCATTTGAACAAATAATCAGTGCTTTAACTTTCTCTTGATCATGTTTCAATATAAAAAATATTTAATTGAATTTGTCGTCATTGTTATATGTTATTCCAATTTAGTAGGCCTACATGTAATGAAAGGAAATACTAGGAAAAAAATTGTAAAAACATCAATAATGACTTGTGGTTTCTAATTTAATCAACCATAAGCTTTAGACCATGTAATCAAAATTCGATATAATTCCAGCTTTAAAACTGAGGCTTTTCCTCTTTTTGATCACTTGACTATTTACAAAGTTGAACACTGGACAGAGTATTCTCTTCTGATGGGCCTGGGTTCTGTGAGAGATCAATGCAGGGTTTTACAGACTGTTGGGAGGTAATGTCACCATCCCTTTCTACCATCCTCCTGACACAGAGAATAATGACCAATTGATGGGCTTTTCTCTATGGGCGCTGAAACATGGTCCGCTGTAAGCTTATCTATTTTGGTATGCATTTGTTGGTAATACATTTCGATTTTGGCCTATGCTTGAGCATACGCAATAATTCTCATACATGATACTATTTAAAAAAATTACTGGTCATTATGCTTACATGTGTACATTAATCATATTTTTGGCAAATTTAGGTTGAAAATGTGTTCAAACTATCACTCCATGTTCAAGCATAGGCCTACATTATATGTTGAAAATGTAGCATTCTACCCAGACATTTTTGCTACAAGCTACATCTATACATGTAGCTGATCATGCCTCAGTGAATCTATTGTTGGAAATTATACAGAGGAAAATAACATCCGCTGTGCACAGTACTAAAATTCTCTTTCTGGAGTACCTGCACAATCTGGTACATACCACAATGGAGTGTCCAAATATATACGTGTTTCCATGTATACAATTAACTTATCAAATCATTGAACTCCATCACAGGAAGTGAATCAGAGGATGATCTAATTTTTAGATCAGGAAGTTTAAAAATGTTCCAAAAATGGTTGAGATAATCCATTATCTCTAAATGTTACAAGTATGTATGTCCTTGAGTTTAAATAGGTGATCAATTTCATTAGAAATAAGCTTACGCATTGAATTTATTTATTTATTTCCATGTTGAGGCCAAAATAAAATATAAAAAAAACTGTGTGCGTTATAACTTATAATACTACAATGTACATGTACATGTACCTATCGAGCTATTCTCTCGCCCCATGGGGCTTCCGGGGATTGATCTGGGATGTCATTGTGCACACCGCAGGTCATGGTAAGAATTTAAGCCTCGCATCCTTGGACAGCTTGTTGTAAGAGGCGACTAACTGAGGCGAAAGGAATAGGACCCCACCCATGTGGTTCCCCGGTGTGAAAAGGAATAGGACCCAGTGTCGTGATATGACTGAAATATACATGTAGTTGAAAGCGATGTTAAATCGTATCACAATTTTATTTTTGCAGTATTTGAACTTGATGAACAAACATCTCCTTGTTTTTAACAAATACCAAATCAAGATATATCAGTGATTTTCATATTTTACAATCTTCCTGTACAACTTTATAAGAAGGATTCCCGCGAATCCTATGGGAAAGTAAGCCATGTAATGTTGGTGATTACAAACATTGATCACTTGCATTGATGGAGTACATTGTCGTGGCTGTCCTTTGGTTGGTATTTTCTCAAATGTGACAAATCAAGTTGCCCCTACTCAACATTACATGTACAGGCGCATAAAGTTTTACTCCTGATCTGATTGAAGATCATACCTCAACAATGTACATGTACATGTATGTGTAGAGTGAAATATGACTTATCGCAAATTGGGCTGATCAGATACAGCAACACACAGCACAATGTGTGTAACACTAGCACAATTGACATCACAATCCAAGGGAGATAACCAGAGTAAATTGAGCTGACCCATTCTCTACATCCAGTCCAGGTCAATTCTACATGCACCATGACATTGCTTTCTACCTATTTATCCTTTCTTAGACTGATACTTCTGATCATGTATGTTTTACAATCCCTTCATCAATATTAAATCGCCCCTCAGTTTTGAGGTCAAAACTGAATCGCCTGTTCTCACGGTGGGAGGGGAAACAGCCCTCTGAGAGAGGGAAGTGCATTCTGGGATACAATGCAGGGATTCATTCACGTCGGTTCTACGTACCGAATTTCGGTTCGTAGATTGAGTTTAAAAACTCAATTTTTCAGTTCAAAACCCAATTTTTTTGAGTAGAAAATCAGTATTTGTCACCAAAATATTTATACTCAATTTGTGTGTTGGAAACTGAATTTTCAAGCTTCATAAATTCGAAATTTCAATACACGATTGTCGGGAAATCATCTGGTAAAACTCAAATGATCACCATGGTCGCGGTAGCAAATGTAAATCTGTCGGCAGCAGGGGTAGAATTTCGACGCGAATCCGGGAATCTTTCGCGTAAAAACTCGCCTAAAATGGAACTTGCGCGAATCAAAGCTTAGCGTAATCAGTGTGGTGTTAATTCAGGGAGATTTATTCAATATTTCACGGAAATTGAAGTCAAATAGCTGACCTGTAATCAGAAAACCCCGAGACATCTTTTTGTCTTGCTGCAAAACGGATGTTTTGATGACGTAACGTGCAAACTACACCTCGGAAACCTTTGCGCGTTTATTTTTTGGAAGCTTTGAATGCTCTCTGTAAAGGTTCCCGACTGGCGCCAGATGGCGCTAGTGTGAATGCTAAACACGCGGTCGTCAAATGGAAAGTACACGAGCGTGAAAATGAAAACCTGGGACGTTTGGAGTTTATTTAGCAGATAATGATGTTTAAAATACATCAATTGGTAACAGTAAACAAGGTTCATAGAAGATAACATTTACCCTGGTTTGTAAAAAAAATTATATACTCAACTTCGGGGGAAAAAATTACCCTGGTTTGTAAAAAATTTATATACTCAACTTCAGGGGAAAAAATGCCGATAAATTTTATTTTAACTCAATTTGACTGTAAAAAAACTCAATTTTCTGGATTTCGGTTCGTTAAATTTGGACTTCTATGAATCCCTGCAATGTAACCACGTCGCGGAGAGGTTGAGGCGAATGAAGCAGGTAATCGAACATGACAGCTGGAGGTATTTTGAAGTTTCGAGAGTTGTCGTTTCCCGATGTTCCTGCAAATATATCCTATTGAATAATACACACCTCAAGGATTGCTTTAATGTACATTTCATGTCTCCTACATGTACTGTTTTCGTGATCCCGTAAGAGTGGGTACAATTTTCTGATGGTCACCATAAACGTACAGTACATGTGTTCGGAGTTGTAATTAGCGCAAGAACTGAATGAAACCAGCTGTTATAACGCAGCAGGTGATGCAGATATCTCTGCAGATTAATGGCAGATCAAAAAACCATCATATATGGATGTTGTTCCAAAATGGTTTATCTGCCACAGAGAGTTATTCCCCTTGAACAGATCTTTCATTTCTTCATTTTGCATTGGGCTGCGGGGTCTAAATCGGCATGTTGATCTGGCTATACAGTCGTCCATCTGTGAACAATTTCTTGTTCAGTCCATCTCCGTTACTATTTGACGTATTAACTCCAAACTGTTCATAGACGATGCTTAGTACCTTGCCGATGTGCAGTCAGTATTTTACACATTTCAATGATAATGAGTTATGGCCATTCATCTTCTGTCGGGCAACAATTTCTTGTACTGTCCATATGTCGGTTACTACATTTGTACATGTATTTGTTTATGATAGACAACTCCAAAACTTACATTAAAGATGCTAAATTACGCCTGTGGACCTTGCCGATGTGCACTGTCAGGCTTTTCACGCATTTCTATGATTTCCCACAGAATTATAGCCCTTTATCGTCCGTCTGACAACAATATTGTGTCCAGTCTATATCCTGGTTACTACATGTATTTGATGGACAACTCCAAATCTTGCATGGAACATGCTTGGTAACTTGCTGATCAATGTGCAGTGTCAGGTTTGTTACATGTTTAAATGATTATGACCCTTTATTCCATCCGGCAACAATTTGTTTTGTCCATATCTCAATTGATATTTCCTGGAAAAGTACCAAACTTACAAGGAAGATGCTTATTACCTTGTGCATTGTCTGGTGTTTCTCATGTTTTGATGGTTTCCCACAGAGTTATGGCCCTTTATCGGGTTCATCAGTAGTTTCTTCTCCGGACCATATTTCTGTTACTACATGTATTTGGACAACTTCGAAACTGACAGGCAAGATGCTTAATAATTTGCAGATGTGCACTGTCACATTTTTATATGTGTTTCAATGATTTCCCAGAGCATTATGCCCCTTTATCCCATCCATCAATAATTTCTTGTCCGGACCACATTTGTAAGGAAGATGCTTAGTATGTTTGGCCAGTCCTTCAAATGTTTTGGCCTGTCCGTATCCCCATTACTATAATTTGATAGACAACTTTGAAAGTTAATTACATGGAACATACTTATCATTGCAGATGTGCATGGTACAGTTCTTCTGCTTGTCCTAATCATTTTGTGTCATGTTTATTACACTTTACTTTTCCCCCTACCTTTACATGAAAATATTGTACATATGCTAGCACAGGCCATAAGCCTACATGTACATGTGCTATTCCAAGCGATGCATGCAATTTAACCTCACCCCTGGCATTTCCCGTTATTTGTGAGTTCACTGGTTAGAAAACTTTGTGGTGATCCGACAGAGTAAGGGTGACATAAAAGCCAGATGTCAGTGTAGCACAGATATCTGTATCTAGCTAAATAATATATAGCCCTCACGAGTATGAGGGCTATAGGTCGGCCCCAGTCACCTCCAGCGAGGGTTTTAGATAATTTTGTTACGAATCACCCACCTCTGAAACTGCGGACATCTAATCTCTATCCCCTCCTGCGTGCTATTTTAAAATCTTGCGCACTATTGTGAAATAGTGACGCATATATCGCCGTCTGAATTTTCCAGTCGAAAAGTTCAACTCTCTACGCGCCATGTTGGTGACGTCACGGTATATGTTTGCTGGGCCGTTTGCAATTGAACATGGCGCGTATAAAGTGAAAGTTGTCGACTGGAAAATTCAGACGGCGATATATTCTTTACTATTTCACAATAGTGCGCAAGATTTTAAAATAGTGCGCAGGAGGGGATAGAGATTAGATGTACAGCAGTTTCAGAGGTGGGTGATTCATAATAAAATTATCTAAAACCCTCGCATGACCTATCATGCCTATAGCCCTCATACTCGTGAGGGCTATATTATTTAGCTAATCTGTATCTTGCAAACATTTAAGACATGCGCAGCTTATGAATTTATTATACCCGAATGTAAATTTGTAATGTTTTCCTTGGTTGTCACCCTGTCACATGTCATTCTACAAATCATGATGTTCAGTGATGATGCAGTCATATCTTGCCTTACTGTTGAATAAATGTCATGTACAAGCTGTCCAACACTTAACTCCTCCTTTTGAATTTGGTTATTTACAACTTTTTAATGGCTTAAAGTTACACTGCAAAGGTTTTTTGACTTGCTATAATGATTTTTTTTGTCCACAGTATCAGCTGTGAAAAGTTAGTTTCAGTTTTGGGGGAATGTTCTGTACCACAGCAAAGCATTGAACATAACAAATTGTTTCACGGCAACATCTGCTGGTCCAGCCAGGAGTAGCCTCCCATTTGTTTTTGTTGATATCTTAGGGCCAGCGTACTCATGGTGACAGTCTGGTTCAGATCGTCTGCCAGTGCGGATGAGGACAGTGAGAAAGCACTCTGCATCAACAGAGTGGCCACTACCCTATTTTTTGCCAAGTTAGTCAGTGTGATTGAACTAGTTCTCTGTGGAAAATTCCACCTGACAAAATTGTACCACAGTGGCCTCAGTGATGAGGCTGCAACAATGCATGTCTTCAAAAAACTCTGTGATCTCAATAAACTGAACAATCTCAATAATATTCCATATCCAGTAACCCTGACCATATAGGTAACTGAAAAGCTGCTTTAAACAATTCTTGGGTAAATTTGAAAAAATAAGTATGATGCACACTTAGCTTGGAATGGCTGTTCCGACTATGGATGTCGCTGGCAAACGGGAGCGTTTCAAAATTATGACCGATACAAAACTTACCATATGTACTAAAAATAAAACATTCAGTACTGGTATAATAAAACAACTATTGTATGCTACATGTATAGTGGGACATCATGATTTGTCAGCTCTCGACAAGTGATGTACAACTCGCGCTGCACGCAATAATTGTATAATGGTCTGCAAGTTGAGTAGATCCTATAAAGGGCCATTTAAGTAAATTACGTACATATATGCAACAAATTGGATTATTATTATGGAGGGGTCCATATGCAAAATTTAACCCAGCATACATAGGAAAACAACCTGATATTTACATCCCCCTCCCTCATGCTGCGTATGTATAGCACTTGAATGCCCCTATGCATTTTAATCTACTTCAGAACTTCTGAAAGGTCAGCATGAATTTTCTTTTTTTACGGTGATGATATAACAAACTACAAACTGTAAAATCTACAAAATGACCACAATTTCTCTCCGCGATATTTATAATCCTTTAGGGTCATTTTGTAGATTTCACTTTGTTATGCCTGCTGCAAAAAAAAAACAGAAAAAAGAGAGAGTTTATGCTGAGCTAACTTGATTTTTCACATTCTTCAAAATGGATGACTGTTTAATTCAATGTACAGTACCTTTTACCCTTTAGTTTTAATCTGGGTACAACCTATAATTTTCTTGAATTGAACAAGGCAAATTGTTTGAATTTTTTCTGTGGAAGATCCACTTGTCTTCAAGTACTTTAAATATATATGTCGACTGTGTACATGCGGGGTGCTTAACTTAATCTTATTACATACGGTACCATGATTCTGTATAGCTAATGAGTTTTCTTAGACGTTTGTGTTATTTTATGTACGTGTGTAGACTATATGTACAGTTCGTACAATGGCACCGAAGAATTGATGTACAGGTCATTACCTTAATTGTTGAGGTGAACACCTACTGGTGCTTACATGATAACAGGGATGTATACATGTACTAGAGGCTTCCAAGGTCTGAATAAGACTAGGGGAATTATGGTGAATTACTCCCTCTCTAATCCAATTTTGGTACGGTGCAACGAGCCTGTGTACCAAATTACTGGACTATTTATCCGCTTTGGGGGGAGCTTTTAGAATTCTTGTCTTTCAAAATGGGAGGGTTTTTTTCTTTTTTTCCATTCCCATTTCTACAGTACAAATGACCCATGGCATAATCCAATTTTTACGGTGTCCTGGACCTGAAAACTAAATAAGGCTACCCCTGGAGAATGCCTTGTATATCCATTCAGAAGTTAAGTACTAGTAGATAATGGTATGATTGGCCTGAATAGGTGGTCAGTTGTATAAATGGAGTCCGTCCTGAGGCTATATGAGCATCCCCATAGAGCAAATTGTCATATAACCCGAGGCCACTGAAACTAGCAGTTACATGTAGGTACCCTGATTACGCAAGTCTTTTTGGACATGTCAGAACCGCCAGAAACACTTTACCATGAATATGATAAAGAGAGAGGAAATCTTCAAACTCTATAAAACAGGAAGACCTTTTTTGAAGCTGTAAAGTGTCATGTCCATATGAAGACTCCTTCAGAATGTCACTTCCTACACGTACATGTGTATATTGACAGAGTAACAAGATAATCATGTGACTATCTAGCAAATACAAGAATATGTTTTCCTGAGTAATTGAGGACTGCTAATTTATATACTCACAACTTCTCCTCAGCTGAAAGAATCAGCGAGAAGAACTAACAATTTCTTGGATGCTGTTTGAAGAAATAATTCACTTCATCCATGAACTTCAGTTTGTGTACTCGTATATTTAGTGTCTATATTTTTAAACTCTTTATGTTTATAATACATGTAGAAAAAACATTAAGAAACTATAGCATTTCTTGGTTAAACTACAGTTGAACTTTTTAGTATTTAGTACTGTACATTCTGTTCTGGTCACGGAATGTGCATTGTAATACAAAACTTGTAAACAAATGAATGTGTCCAGAAAAAAAAGTACTGTTTCATAAACCATAGAATCGACATGGTGGTGCCCATGACTTTGACCATCATGCTTTCATGTTATCCCTACAGTTTGTTTTATCATTTTTATGTTCGGGCAAACTTTGAACATTGTTTTTTTAATTTGTTTTTGCCCTCGACATACATACATGTATGAGAAAATGTGCCAAGTATGGAACAGTTACATTTCCATGTCCCTGATATAAATGTTATTGAAGGCATGTGAGAACTGAACATCCTCCATGTACCCGACGCTTGTTCCAGTTCTGCCCCACCCCTCAAAGTGCCTGGCTATTTCACCAGTGTCTCTTAACCCTGTTAACACATTACCTGGCTTAGTTAGCCTGTGGGCAAACAAAACAGCCTCAGATTGTGTTCTGTCAGGACCATAAAAGTCTACATATATTAGTCATGGAAATTCCCTTGGGTTCTGTCAAGTGCCATTTCTGAAATGAGTTTGACCAGATTCGAGAATAATTGTTGCAGTGCAATAGACCTGCATGTAGATACTGTTGAATACTTAGTGCCAGACTGGAGTTTGTAGACTGTCTAAGTTGACTTTCTGGAAGAACAGTTAACCCATAACTGTCATAGAGGTGTTAAAAGGGCAGACATATGACTAGGGTGATTATTACCTGTTGTAAGTTTTCCCACATGTGTGATAAATAAATTAACACTCCCAGATAGCCAGGTCCATGAAATAAACACAGGTATTTCCAGGATCAACACACTTGATGTGTACATACACCTATAATGACAGTTGCATGGACATTGGGTTCATGGTATATCAAATGTAAGTTTCCTGGGAATAAAACTCTTGGAATAGGTGT
>JAVTVY010040293.1:0-19304 GCA_036873755.1 Hanleya hanleyi
ACCACGAAGACCTGGGGAAGGAAGATAGAAGCTGGATCCAACCACGAGAGAACCGGTCGTGACCAGACTGTGGCTGTGACCAGGCCTGATCGCGATATAGCTAGGGCTATATAATTTTGTATATATTTTCTATTATATTGGACTTCGGTTAAAGATAACTATAAGAATACAGGTAAATCCAAATCATAGATCAGTGATCTTCCTTTCAGGGATTGTACGCTACCGCGATCTGAATCCTGTATTCCTGCTTATAGAATTATATGTCAGTATTGTATTAATTTGCTTTGGTTGTCATTACAGGTCTTCCTTTCCAACCTCCTCGATCCAGACAAGGTGACAGGTTGAATCGAACTCCCTCGTTGGCCAAGATCAGTGCACGAGTGCGTTCCCGGTAGCCTGACAGTTTGTCTTGGGGACCCTGCGCACTCTCTGGTGGATCGGAAACATCCATTCCCCACGTTAAAACGTTTCAACTGGTGGCAGCGGGGGGATGGCCAAGCCTGGCGGATAGAAGAGATCCGGACCAGACAACCATGAATATGACTGGAGATTTCGGCGCCAAGTTACGACAATGGGAAGCCATGAGCCAACCACCTGACGGAAGAGGAGCCCAACGAAAATTCTCCACAACGCCGAGTCCTCGGGCACGACGTGACACGGGAAGAGATGTAGGTTCCGGGCGATCGACTACAGCTGCTCTGGCATCTGAAAATCTTCTTGACTTGTCCACGCAAGAACTGGAAGCGGAGCTGTTGACACCACCGGCCGACCTGACGCCACGACCTTCAGCGGAGATGTCTACCGAAGATCGACTGAGGGGGCGCGAGCCAGCAGATGAATAGCCTGACGTTGACCTAAGACGAGAGGTAGAAGACCAGCGTAATGTCTCAACTGCATTATGCACAGCGGTGACCGCCATGATGGAACAGATGTCCACGATACTGAGAAATCAAAGTTCCCGTGACGAGATGACTCAACTTAATAGTGAAGATTACAGCCATTCTAGTCCGGCCGGACTGGAAGGAGGACAACGAACCGCAGAGACGCCGCAACGGGGCCATGCTGAATCTGAAACTGGGATGCGACCGAGGCGAGATGAATCACCACCAAGAATAAGCCGGGATGAACCACCATCAGTTACATGGGATCAGCCGTTACAGACGTCGACACCCAGGGCAGAGCTTAGTCAGCCGAAGACGACGATGGTGAAGGCCGCTACCTACGATGGTACTACGCCATGGCGAGACTATTTGGCTCACTTCGGGCACTGCGCCGTGATAAATGCGTGGACGTACCAGCAACAGGGTCAATACCTAGCCGTCGCTTTACGGGGGTCAGCGCAGCAGGTATTAACCAGCCTTAAGTCTGCACCAGGCAGTACCGACTACGACCGTTTGATGGAAGCCTTGAAGAAGCGATTTTTCCCGCCAAATCAGATGGGCATGTACAAGTCGCAGCTGAGGTCTAGGCACCGCGGGAGGGATGAAGATCTTCCGGGCCTGGCTCAAGCGCTAATCCGCCTGACACAGTTGGCTTATCCTGATGCCAGAGACGACATTCAAGATACCCTAGCCAAGGATCAGTTTCTGGACGCCATCGGTGATGAGCTGGGATTTCAAGACTGGCAGACCCGACCCAAGAACTTAGATGCGGAAGCATTCAAGAGATATCGTCGACATGAAACATGGGCAACAACCAGAGCTGTTCATGGTGAGAAAAAGATGGGAACGGAGACTCAGCAGCTGAGAGAAATGAAGCGGATATTGGAACAGCTTCAGCGAGACACTGAATCACCGCGACATCAACGGCCGCGACGATACCAGTCGAGATGGGGGCATAGGCGTGGCCGACAACGACCATACAGCAACCGAGACTGGACACCAAGGTGCTGGACGTGCGGTAAACATGACCTTTATCGAGCGAATTGCCCCGAAGGCCGTATACAAGATGGTTCCCGCCCGCAGAATCCACCAAAAACGTCCTTGGCGGCACCTACGTTTCAACTGGTGGCAGACGATATGAGAACTTTTCCTCACAGTTACAGGCCTGGTGATCAGGTTTGCTTGAGAGGGCCTTTTACTGTGAAAGAAGCCCTGACGGATGTGACATATCGCATCGCCGACGAGGCTGGTGGCCTCCGTGTAGTCCATCATGATCTTCTCAAGCCCTTCTACCCGAGAGAGACGTCGGATAGTGAGACCACTGAGTCTACAGAGAATGATGGCGATATCGAGTCTGAGAATGACTCGGAGCCCGCGACGGTCTTTCCATATCCGGTGGAGCACCCAGCTGCAGTGAGATCTCCAGCACCTCGGCAGACGAGAAGTGGACGGAGAACTCGGCGCCCTATGAGATTGGCAGACTACGAGGTTGGGTTACCGACTGATCCTCCGAGTCGCCACTTTCGGAAGAGCAGATGGCCTTGCCGGAGACGTGGAGTCCTCCACGAACGACTCGTGTCCAGCGACCGAGGCGCTTTAATGACTACGTATTAGCCTGTCAGTGGACAGGGGATGCACGACCGTACGTTCGGAGAAATATGGTTGATGACCGCGATCGTCCAGGGATGACCTGTGGTGCAGAGGCGACCTGCAGGTACTCCTGCGGGCGACAAGCACAGACTGGGCGATCCCGAGGCTTTACTGCCTCAGATGCATGATGAACAGACTCCAGCAAGAGAGAGCTGTGGCCTGCTGTGGACCTGATGTTCATTGCAGGTGACGACGACTTGGCCAGGAAGTCAAGAGGACCGTCGCCCTGTAATTCTGTTGTATATACGCTGTACATATGTTCTGTTCTGCACTCACGTGCTGCTGGTAGCGTGACGAGAGCCGCGGGCGTCATGTTCTTCGAAGGCGGGGGTAGTGTAACGAAAGTGCAAAATGCAAACGACCCCTTGGGATCCCCTTTAATAAATCACTGCTGGTGTTTGATACGTGACTGGTGTGAAATCGAAAGTTACATTGTGTTTATGTGTGCGGTTCACTTACCTGATGGAATTCAACGCTGTAATTTTCCGAGAATGAACTATAATAATCCGGGAGACAGACAATGCCTCAAAATCCCGGTGAAGTTATCTCAAACGATCAGTCGGGACGGGAAAAGGAATGCTGGTGAGCTCACTTGCTTCGCTGTGGATGACGTCAGTCAGGAATCCGGAAGTTAACATATGTGGAATATGCAGATGAGGAACAGTGAACTTTGCGGTCGTCGTGTGAATTAACTAGAGAGAGTTGGAAGCTGAGATTTACCAGTGACGTCCGTTATGAATTATGGTTTGTTCCTCCATAGCCATATTTATCCAGCGAAGTCCAGATAAACTGATCGGGGAAAGTGTGTTAATTTGACAATAAAGAGGGTACTGGCATCGTCGACTTGTTTCTACCTTTATCTGCAGAAGAACGTTCTGTTTCTACCTTTATCCACGGAAGAGCGGTAGCCCTATATAAGCTAGGCTCCCTCGGAAACGAGGCAGACCAGCAGACACTTCGAGGTGAGAACACGCACAATCTATTGGGGAGAAGAAATCCAATACATTGCCGGGCCGGAGAAGGGCCGCGATCAGGCCGCCGAATTTGTGCCGCCGCCGGGCCGGGACCAGGCCGCCGAATTGAAGAAGTGCCGCCGCCGAATCCTATAGCATCATTGCATACATTTGCACTCACTTACACGTCCGGGCTGTGTTTACTCTACTCCGATCTCTACCTATCTCAACCGTAACGCACAGTTGTGTGGGTATTGCGCTGGGAGTTAGAGTATAGACACTTATCGTCAATGGTTATTCCTATCTCTACCTGATCCTCGTCCGTACTGCACAGACGTGCAGGTTTAGCTCTGGGAATTAACTAACGGCGTTAGTGTTGATAGCATGGCCATACCTTAGCCGCATCTCTACTTGACTCGACCGTATTGAACAGTCGTGCTCGTACGGCCCTGTGGTTAATGGTATCGATTAAGCTGTATCCGGTAGGAGACGCTCGTCTCTGTGAAGAGGGTACAGCTAAACCAAATCATACACAGTTCCTACCTAAACAATTATCCATGCACACACGTACTTAAACACACAACCTACGGGTTGAAATACATTCACGCTAACACTCACAAGCTATAGGCTCAGGTCTAGAGCTTGATAAATATACACCTACCAAGAAAATCGTACCATAAACGATTATCCATTCACAGCCCCGTAAGCATATGATCTCTCACCACCCTGTACATATATAATTCACGGCCAATCATAGATTACTAATGTCTCATACGATAGTATATAAAGGGGGAATCCTTGACCAGATGCTCATCTATTGCGGTTGACCATACAGTAGTATAGAGAGAGGGTTGCTATACCAGTTGACCATACAGTAGTATAGAGAGAGGGTTCCTATACCAGGTGCCCATACAGTAGTATAGGAAGAGGGTTACTAGACCAGGTGCCTACCCATCCACCGTGTGTTATCGATGTCCGATCCTATGTGGACCGTGTAGCCGTGAACTCTAGCCTTGATGATTCGTCCTTGGAGCGGGGCCGCGGAGTGAGTCGCCGTGAGCGGGGTCGCTGAAGCCTGGGGGTGTATTCCTACGAAGGATGACGTCTGCTGCTGTGGTGAGCCGTGCAGTTGAATAGTCCTGCGGTGTTACAGAGAGACGGGCTGGTGCCGTAGAAGCCTTTGTACTGTGATAGTACTGTCGTGCCCAGGCCGTCCGCATCCATTGACAGTTACCAACGCTTGGAGGGGCCTAGTCGTATAAGACGAGACACGACGACGACGAGAAGTCCATACCACCCGAGGGAAGAACACCGGGGGAAGGAAGACACACGCCGGACATAACCACGGGAGGGCCAGGTCGTGTAAGACGAGACACGACATCAAGTTCATCCATACGGGAGTGAACGAAGACCTGGGGAAGGAAGATAGACGCTGGACCCTACCACAAAGACCTGGGGAAGGAAGATAGAAGCTGGACCCAACCACGAGAGAACCGGTCGTGACCAGACTGTGGCTGTGACCAGGCCTGATCGCGATATAGCTAGGGCTATATAATTTTGTATATATTTTCTATTATATTGGACTTCGGTTAAAGATAACTATAAGAATACAGGTAAATCCAAATCATAGATCAGGGATCTTCCTTTCAGGGATTGTACGCTACCGCGATCTGAAGCCTGTATTCCTGCTCATAGAATTATATGTCAGTATTGTATTAATTTGCTTTGGTTGTCATTACAGATCTTCCTTTCCAACCTCCTCGATCCAGACAAGGTGACAGGTTGAATCGAACTCCCTCGTTGGCCAAGATCAGTGCACGAGTGCGTTCCCGGTAGCCTGACAGTTTGTCTTGGGGACCCTGCGCACTCTCTTGTGGATCTAAAACATCCATTCCCCACGTTAAAACGTTTCACAAACAAATAGATAATATTTTGAATTGAAATCTGCGACACAGCAAGTAGCTTTTGTTTACTTTTCGCGTCCAGAGCTGTTGTAGGTCGCGCCTGCGTTCCAGATGAAAAGCCCACATTTTAGGGGGTCCATGAGTGAGAAACATTTCTATTATGCCCGCTTGCGAAATAGATCAATTTGTCGGGAAAACTATGAATTCTGATTATCTGAATTGACCGTGCATGTATTATTCTTATATTACTTGTTCCACTGACCAAATTTCTTTCAGTTTTGGGAAGTTTTTGTGTAAGAAAATGTGGTCTACTTCAGGCACGATAGTATCTTTAATTAATGGTAAATGCATGCACTTGAATTACACAGGTAGAGAGTGGCATTTGTTCCAGAGTCCCTTGTTTCAGGATAATGATTCAAATCAACAATGACTGATGATAAAATTCTAGAGGAGAATTGGTGTGACGAATAAAAGATGGTTCAGGCATTTTTCTTTAATTTCGGTAGCCTGTATCTGAAATCCCCCGACTGAATTTGAAATTAAAAAGTAAGATAAAGGTTCTCTGAATATCAATTTCCATTTTATTAGGAAAAAATTATCCTTTGAGATCGAAATTATCAGTAGTTATTATCTCTTCAAACCAGTAAAATTTCATGAACATTGTGCGTGCGTGGGAAATAAATGGCAATAATCGAGAGCAGCCATGATATCAAGCTCACCCGTACTGTATCGATGCATGAAACTTAAATATTGATCGAGGTTTGGTAAGATTTCCCAAATTTCACTCAGATTTTGATCAGTTCTTTCAGTGATAGATCACCAAGATTCTGCTGAACTCGCACTGAAATTTCACCAAGAATTCAATGAAATATGTTCAGATCTCGGCCGATGTTTTTAGTGAAATTTCAGTGAGATTTTGTAAAATATTATTTTCGTAATCAGTTTCAAAATCGGCAAAAAATGTTAGCTCTCAGCAGCGCAGTTTTCAGAATCGAAACATGCTAAGGCATCTTAGTTTCCATATTCAATAAACAGCATAGTCAATATATACACTGACAACTAAATTATCAGTCAGTGGAATTAGAAAATTCCCTCTGCTTCGACACACTTCAATCTTGTCTCGCCATAGAGTAACTTGTGCCTCTTTGGCGAAATTCAGTTTCTCGCTGATGAAGCAGTGCGATGACGTCACCTTCTGAATATGACGTCGTTCAACAAGCAGCGATGACGTCCGATCTACATTGTGACGTTGCAATTTTGTCAACCAAACCATACATCGCGCTCCGCTGACACGGCCGTAACAGCATGCCCTGTCATTCAGATGATCATTTTATCCTGTTTTCTTTTGAACAGTAAGCAGAAGTTGAGTTTGTGATATACTTCACTCTGTGCGTATCGTAACATAAGTCACCCTCACGGAGATTCAGATAATTAGATGGCAGTGAAGATCATGAGACTGATTACATCTTTAACTGAAATTTTGCTGATATTTCGACCATATTTTCTTCAAAATATCGATGAAATCTCAATGAAATTTCACCCCAAATTTACGTTGAAGGATCTATTAACATCGGAACTGTTAATTTCACATCTTAACAAATTGATTACGAACAATCACAGGTAGATGTATCTCTGGAAAATCAGAAGAATTGAACCTAAAGTTTTAGGGGACCTACGTAGCCATCTTCCAGGCTGATGTTGGCTGTCTAACTTTGTCAGCTTGGTGTGAAAACTCAGCCTATTAGGTGAACAAACAGTTACACCGTCTGGTATACACTTTGGTAGTAACTTAGTAGCAACTTGTAGACAAGTCTGCTTTTGTCAGGCAGTAGAATATACCAAATGACCAACCGCCGATAAGTTGTTCGTTTTCGTGAACTAAACGTCAATAAATGTCAAATTCTTTGTCGTCATTGGCTCATTATGGAATTTCTTAAAATATCGGCAAAACATTCGTATAAATTTTTATTAGCGTAACATCTGGATGATATTTACCTGATATACGATCATGGTTTTTCTAGATTATTTAACCCTACCAGGCTTGGCGGTGGGGGGGAGGCGAGGAGGGGGGGAGGGGCAAAATGTCCCCCCTACTAAACTTTTTCCGCCAACTCCGGAGGGACAAATAATTGAGAGCTGAAACTCCGTGACTTTATAGTTTATCATATTGGGGTCATTTTGAGCCTATTTGCTTTACCCCCGAGCCGAGGATCATGGGTAAATTCAAGATGGCGGCCACGTGGGCGTACCAGAAAAGTGCTGTTTTCGTCATATTTCTTAAAAATTTCTGCTTTTCCGCAAAAAAATGCCGTTTTTAAAAATGACGTCACTGTGACATCATCAAAGCGGCCGTCTTGGATTTTTTTTTTACATTTTCTTGTGAGTTTGACTCAAGGGTATAGTGTGTTAAGTTTCCGCCCCCTAGCTCAAGGGGTAAGAAAAATAATTAGGGGGGCCATTTCGCCTCCCCCGCCAGGCCTGGACAGGTCCCAAAAAGCCCAGGCTAGATAGGGTTATTGATCACTAATTTGCTGATTAGGAAGTAAAAATGCAGAAAATCATCGCTATTTTCACGCTTAAACCGAATACCTCCACATCAAGTTCGCAGTCTTGTTCGCACCTGAATCACCCACACAATAAGCGGTAAAAATGTGTTAATTCTCCGTTCTGACACGGTCATCAAAATTTCACATTTTTTTATGTTTTGCTGTTATTAGTTAACCCCAACCCCAAAATTTGTAAGTCACGGCCTTTAGTTAGCAGTTAACCTGGACAAAAATATTAATGGCCATTAGTCATGTTTATATTCAGGGTTATTTGATCCCTAATTGATGACCATGATTTTTTATTGGGCATGAAATGTGTACTCATGGGCATGAACTCATGAGCATGAACTCATGAGCATGAACAGCTTGCTCAATGTCAACCCATTAACTTTTAATGACCGACCCCAAACCACGTGTTAATGTGGCTCCCTGGTTACCATAATGACACATACCAATTACCTCCCTTGTAATCGTACTCTTGTGCGCGAATGAGATACTTTGACTCAACGTTTACGTTTCAGCGAGTAGTTTTGTAAGCAACTGATCAATTTTCCTTGTGTCGTCATGACGTCGAATGACAAACTCTTTCTTGGCGTGACATTTGTTGACGTCATGACGTTGCATTGTTGGGCCTTCATTATAAATGGCGGGAAAAAGTGTGGGATTAGGTGGCTTCAGAGTCTCATCATGCCCTTTTATGGATGGCGACATAAATTAAAATTGAGCTATTCGAAAACTGCATGTTCCAAGGAATACATATTTAAAAAATGAGAAAATTGACTTTTGAACATTCTGAAAACAGTTATGTCTCAAGTATTGGATGTTTTACATAGTATTCACATTGTACCAATTTGCCACGGGTACACGTTCTTCAAACTGAAAATTAGAAAAAAGTAATACGCTATACCCCCATTTTTTATATCATTTTCTGATATAGGATGAACTTCCTGAGCTGTACAACAAATATGGAAACAATGGCATGATTTTGCACCGAAACCAGGGAGCCACCTTAATGCCCATGCAAGTGGCCATTAGACATGCTCATATTAATAGGTGGTTTCATGGCTAAATCATGGATGAAACATGGCGATTTAAATTCATGGCATAAGGCAATTAACTCCCATTACATTTTTCATGGCTATTTCATCACCAAAAAAAACAGTAGTGTCAGATCACCAAAAGCGGGACATTTCGTGAGAACGTTAACTTCATGTTCAGTCACATTTTTACATTTCGTTTTCAACTGCTAGATTTTCGTACCGCCCAGTTTCTAATTGGATTGGTGCCAAACCAAGGCGGAAGTTCGCCAGTGCACTTCGATGATTCAAAGGCAGCACTATTTTCACATAATATTCCATAAAATTGCTATATGAGTAGTGGAAAATCGACAGCTAGCGACGTCATCACAAGAAATTGGATAATCACCGGAAGTGACGTTATCTCAGGAAGTGAAATTATCACCATAAATGACGTCATCACGGTAAGTGTAGTAGTCACTGAAAAGGACATCACCGAAAATGACGTAATTACCGGAAATCAGTTTGGAGATAAGTTACAGACCCAATTCGCGAATCATGATCGAGGTGCAGGAAGCGATACATTTTTTAGACTATTTGTGAGATTGTTTGTAAAGAATCATAGCCATGTTTGGTCATATGACAGTTTCGCATTTCATATCAATTGCCACACCAGTGTGGGTGCATACTATGTAATTGTCTTTACTTGGATGCTGTATCGAAGGTTTTATAAAATTCCTCCAAATGGACCAGGAAAATCATCGATTTGCACTTTCGAACTCCATCCGATCCATTCCATCCCGAGACCGGAGAAATGGAAACATAGCACGAACGTTGAAAACCCCCTCCTGCTCTTCTGCGAAACATTCTGCCCTATTCATGGTGCGAAACAAAAAATTGATAACGGGAACTTCCCAATCTCATAGCTTAACATATCTGGATTGTTTCGAGCCTATGTGCATGCCCCCAAAGTGAAGGATATGTTTTACTGTCCATTATTAATATGGCCAGCTGAATGTGTTTTTTTCTGGATGTTGTTATCCATTTTTGTTACCCCTGATAACACAACATATCGCTATATATGATTGCAATTACTTGTATTTTATCACTCACACAAGACCATTGGAAAATGTGATAGTGCTTTGAGTGAAATACAGTTTCAGTAATTACTCCCCATGCTATATTGGTAGAGTGTTTTTTCTTGAAGTATTTTACCACGCACAAAGGCAGTTTGTCTATATTTCACATATATATGATTACAGTAAAACTGTCTTTGTGTGTGGTGAATATAATATTAGAATAAAGTCATGACAGACACAAATTGACAGATTTTTGCTAAATAGTTTCACTGCTTTCAGCAGTTTTTCAAAGCGTCGTTTATGTCGTTATAGGAGTCTTCACACACGTGGAAATGTGTAGGCTCATGGCTGTATCTGTATAATAGTATGTATGTACATGTATGTATGTATGTTATATATGAATTAAAAATAAACACATTTTACCTAGGATAACTTTAGAAAAGCACTGCAGTTAAAGATGTGCTCAAGCATATAATTCGCGATTAAATTCATTTGGTTTAAAACCGCAACTTCAGTAAGCTGAAATAAAATGCCTTTAATGAGATTAAGACAGGTGAGTAGTATATAGTACCATTTACAGACCTCATTTTGCCGGGGGAGGTAACTCTTTTTGCGGAGGAAATTGCGGAGGGCGCCACCAGCGCGATTGACCAAAAACTACCTCCAGCACAAGAGAGCTCCATGCTTTGGGTGACTATAGTTCCGGCAACCTGTAACCTTTGTATTCCTCCGCGGTGATGCGGTTTGGCTGTGATGCGGTCGCGGAAGAAAGCTTCCGCGGAGGAAAAGTAGTCCCTAGACTGCACAAGGCATGTCTAGATGGCGGCCTGTGTGTTCAAAATGGCGGCCTGTGTGTTCAAAATGGCGGCCTGTGTGTTCAAAATGGCGGCTGTGGGAGTGTGTTCAAAATGGCGGCCTGTGTGTTCAAAATGGCGGCTGTGGGAGTGTGTTCAAAATGGCGGCGTGTGTGTGTTCAAAATGGCGGCGTGTGTGTTCAAAATGGCGGCTGTGGGAGTGTGTTCAAAATGGCGGCCTGTGTGTTCAAAATGGCGGCCTGTGTGTTCAAAATGGCGGCCTGTGTGTTTAAAATGGCGGCGTGTGTGTACAAAATGGCGGCTGTGGGAGTGTGTTCAAAATGGCGGCCTGTGTGTTCAAAATGGAGTCATCCCAGCAAGTGAAGCTTCAAAAGTATCGTGTTCGCCTCATTGATGAGATGCAGCTGACCAGTATCACTCAGTAAAACCAATCAACACCTTACATGTATGTAATATAAATTATTTTTAATAATATCTATGCTAGGAAATCCCCCCCCTTCTCGAAATTTTTCAGCTTAGGTCTTTAGGAGAACGTGTCACAGTGAAAAAAGACATCACAGTTATTTCCCTATATTATGGAAACTTTTAGCGGCCAAGTTTAGTATCTACAGGTAGGCATTTATATATTGGCAGAATTTTCTCGTGTAACTCAACCATCCTTCACATGGATCAGCTGTTTTTATGTCAACAAACACCTCTATTTTTACTTTCATTCGCGGGATTGCATGGACGTCCACTGCCGGTTTTGGACCATTTATCAATGCAAATTTCACGTATTTTCTCAAACAGCTCATGACATATAACGCTCGAGTAATTCTCCGCATAGGCCTATGCAGTCAGTCCTCCGGGATATTTTCCCAGCAACTTGACAAGGAACACGGAATGGGACACCGTACATTTGTACTACGTTACACATTCCCGCTACATCATGAAATATCCGTACACCATCACTATATATGCCTACGATGTTACTATTTATAGAGTTTGTCGCTCAAAATCACTCATTGACTTTATCAACAAGAATTACACCATGCCTCGCGCATGGCTCAGCTGAGATTACAGCGTAGTACTGCCAGCACCAACAACGAACTGGCAGACGACATGATCCAACAATTGACTAAACAGACAAGATCTCTCCTACCAGTACGTCTCAGTTTATCTCAAACTGTTCACAATACATTCTAGAATAATATGATGCACGAATTTAAGAGTTTTGTGTCACAAAATGGCGCATAGGATGGCAATTGACATCATTCCCCCGGATAATCGCAGCTTTCCAATCATAGCGCCATCTGAACCTTATTACACAAGGGAGACAACTCGCACTAGGCCATTTTGTATTGGACCAAAACTATTGCCACTGTATTTTTGTGATTGTATGTTACATTTGTTATGTACCTGCTCATCTTGAGTGTTTGTACAATAAAATTCAATTTAGGCCAAGCCTCTTGTAGGTCCTTATTCCCACATGGTCATTTTTGAGGGGGTGTGTGTGTGTGGGTGTATGTTTGGGATAGAGAGGGACCGCTATGGGTTCGAATGGGTCGTGGAGGGTGTCATGTTGTAGCTCTCGGGGGGAAAAAAATAAATGAATAAAAAAAATCAATAAATAAAAAAAAATAAAAAATCGCCGAGTAGTAGACAAAGGGAAAATTGGGAAGTACTGACCATGCCCCAGAATACTTCATATGCATATCACGGCCTTAAGGCCTATGTAAGATGTAATCTACTTCACATTTTAGTAGTATAAAAAGCGCAAGTCCTATTGACCTTGCCCCTCCAAAGAAATAAGACGTCGTGACCGATTCATTGTCAAAATCGGCTCGCGCGGTGGTCAAAGGGTATGAAAATAGCCGTTTTGAGAGCTAGGAGAGCCACTATTGGTCCGATTGGGTCGAGTGAAGTATCAAAGTGAAGCATTCGTGAAGGGGCAGCTGATGGGTTGGCTGTGCGGTAGGAATATCATTATGCGCATGCGCAGACGCACTGCGGAGCTCGCGTCCAATCAGAAGCGAGTATTTCAAATCCGTCACAGAGCTCTCAGCCAATCAGAAGCGAGTATTTTGACCCGGTGCATTATGGGACATATCCAAGATGGCGGCACGTATGTTCAAGATGGCGGCACTTCCGGTGTCGAAAACTGGTCATTTCTTCGGGATGTGGTCACCTAGTGTCGAAAACTGGACCCTGTATGGGTCCCGCTAGCGCCTTGACGCCATGATATAGACCGGAGAGAGAAAACAACAACAACAAGGATGACACATGAGGGAACAACAACAACAACAAGTTTTTTTTCATATAGTTTATTTTCCCCTCCATCATAACATACCCACGCTGGGGAGCCGCGTTGGGTATGTTTACAATTCAAGAAAGACTCTTGTCCAATCAGAGACCGCCATTTGCATCTGTCCTATTCGTTCCTGTCCGTTAGATGTATTTTTGTCCAATCAGAAGTCGCCATTTCAGAGAGTTCCTTCTTTCTGAACCGTTTATTCTAATCATCGTCGGACAGGCCCGGATATTCTTCGGGCAGCATGTCCTGAAACAGTTGTTTGCGCATTCTGATCGCATTTTCCAGGGCCTCTGTGGGTGGTAGCCCCATAGCCTCTTCCAAGTGACGCTTGGTCTTCATGATGGACCTGTGCGTGGGGTCGCCTTTCATTTCAAGTGGTAGTAAGGTATACTGTTCATAGATCGCCATGGCTGTTTTCCTGATGCGGGAGCGCATTTGGGTGTACGTCTGTTGTAAATTATCCTCTCCGGCGTCCTCGATCGCTTCAGCGTGAGTATTGATAGCTGCTGTCACAATACGATCCCAGAAGGTAGGTTCTGCCTCACTTTCCTGGGATGTAGGCTGACTCTCTGAGGTCAAGCTCTCCATATCAGTAGATATACTGTCAGCAATCTTGGATTCGGTATCAGTCGATGCACTCTCATCAATCTCTGTATCAGTATCTGCCTCAACGGGCTCCTCGGCGTCTTCAATCCCATGTATATTTTTCTGGTGTCGCCTCATATCGTAATGTCTGGTGAACGTGCGTTCACACTCAGAACAAGTATAAGCCATGTTGACGGTTGAACGTCGACTGTGCGTGTTTTGGGAATACGCTCGCTTTTATAGACAGTAACGATCATCAACGCTTCAACGCCCTGGTGAATTAGCTCAGAAGCTCTGATTTCATGGAATTGACATCAATTCATCGAAATGCAGTGACGACCGTCAACGCCCGTCGTTACGCCTTAACGCTCGTCTCAACGCTTTAACACACTTTCTTAACGCTTTAACGACGTTTAATGATGCGTTCGAACAAATGTTTCGTTTGTGCTATTGCTCTGACATACGCCGCTTTCCAGTTCATGCCCGAGGTTTTCAACATCGACGCTGTTCTTTCAATTTCCATATGGACTGGATCCTTATCCAACAATTTCATATGGGTCAGTAAGTCGACATACTGCTGACGTAAAGCCCGTCGTAGTCTGGGTGCCAATCTGTTATGGGCTAAAATTGCAGCTTCCTCTTTCGAATACCCTTTGCGTTGAAACTTGTTTCCTGTGGCCTCCAAAATCTCGCCCATCTAGGCGTCCATACTTTCTTTGAACAAATCCTTCCATAGCCTCGAGTTCAGATTATGTTCTTCAACCTCGGGTTGGGCCTTCACGGTTGGGTGATATTCCGGGACTGGTGATATGAAGAAGGCCCGCTGTACGGGGGTGGGTTGCTGCTTCTCCAAATGTGGACTCGGTGGGTGGTGTAGGGGCTGTGGTGATCCCTCGCCGGGTAGCAGGTGGGTCGTCAGCCGGCGATCTTCGGGGGTATGGGCTTTTAAATCTACGAACAGGTAGCCGTACGGACGACTTGTCGCTTCTTGAAACGCCTGCATGAAATGGTCGATGTTCTGAGGATAAATTCGACTACCAAACACACGAATTTGTGCTCTGTCGATGGGGTTGGAGAACAACACAAAGTATTGGCAGTTCAAGGCAATATCTCTGGACGCCTTCCCTTGAGGAAAGAGATTCTGGGTCAAATAGATGACGGACAGATTGCGATGATGGGACCCTTTGGTGAATAGGTCGGCGATTTTCGAATTGTCCTTGGCCGCACTCATCAGATCATCTAGCACTACCACGTTGGTCTGCTCGGGGTCAAAGTAATACGGTTCGTCTATGTCATGAGGAATCCCTGGGACGAAACTCACATTCTGTAATCGCGTAGTTTCGTAGGCGGGCTGCCATTGGCTATAACACCAAACAACACGTGTCGGAGCTGGGGTTGCCACACCTTCCTCTAAGGACTGCATTACCCAGGACGTCTTTGCGCGCCGGGGTCAAAGGTCACTTCCGGTCACGTGAACGGAAGCGGAAGTGACCTCACAGAGGTCGTATGCAAATGTCACTTCCGAGATCTGAGCTCCACAGGCTTTGAGCTCCAAGAGATCCGATCCAAGAGCTCTGCCACACGGAAGTTCCCACTACCACCACCACCGGGCGTTGACGCCCGTCAACGCCCGGTGGTGGCGGTGGTGGGGGTGGTGGTGGTGGTGTGTGTGTGTGTGTGTGTGTGGTAGTGTGTGGTGGTGGTGTCTGTACATATAAGAATGAACATGTGTCCCTCATCAGTCCTTATGTATTGGTCGACAGATCAACATGTCGTGTACGTGTACGTTCTGTCAGAGAACCTTCTCTCGTCGCGATAGTATGATCAGGCACATTCAAGGCAAACACAACCAAGAGACACCACCGAGTCCCGCTATAGGTCCAGCAAGTGCAGTAGAGCATCCCTACACGATGACGGTGAGCGGCCCTACGGCATGTGGAAAGACGTCCTGGGTAATGAAGTTCTTAGAGGAAGGTGTGGCAACCCCAGCTCCGACACGTGTTGTTTGGTGTTATAGCCAATGGCAGTCCGCCTACGAAACTACGCGATTACAGAATGTGAGTTTCGTCCCAGGGATTCCTCATGACATAGACGAACCGTATTACTTTGACCCCGAGCAGACCAACGTGGTAGTGCTAGATGATCTGATGAGTGCGGCCAAGGACAATTCGAAAATCGCCGACCTATTCACCAAAGGGTCCCATCATCGCAATCTGTCCGTCATCTATTTGACCCAGAATCTCTTTCCTCAAGGGAAGGCGTCCAGAGATATTGCCTTGAACTGCCAATACTTTGTGTTGTTCTCCAACCCCATCGACAGAGCACAAATTCGTGTGTTTGGTAGTCGAATTTATCCTCAGAACATCGACCGTTTCATGCAGGCGTTTCAAGAAGCGACAAGTCGTCCGTACGGCTACCTGTTCGTAGATTTAAAAGCCCATACCCCCGAAGATCGCCGGCTGACGACCCACCTGCCACCCGGCGAGGGATCACCACAGCCCCTACACCATCCACCGAGTCCACATTTGGTGAAACAGCAACCCACCCCCGTACAGCGGGCCTTCTTCATATCACCAGTCCCGGAATATCACCCAACCGTGAAGGCCCAACCCGAGGTTGAAGAACATAATGTGAACTCGAGGCTATGGAAGGATTTGTTCAAAGAAAGTATGGACGCCGAGATGGACGAGATTTTGGAGGCCACAGGAAACAAGTTTCAACGCAAAGGGTATTCGAAAGAGGAAGCTGCAATGTTAGCCCATAGCAAATTGGCACCCAGACTACGACGGGCTTTACGTCAGCAGTATGGCGACTTACTGACCCATATGAAATTGTTGGACAAGGATCCAGTCCATATGGAAATTGAAAGAACAGCGTCGATGTTGAAAACCTCGGGCATGAACTGGAAAGCGGCGTATGTCAGAGCAATAGCACAAAAGAAACATTTGTTCGAACGCATCATTAAACGTCGTTAAAGCGCTAAGAAAGTGTGTTAAAGCGTTGAGACGAGCGTTAAGCCGTAACGACGGGCGTTGACGGGCGTCACTGCATTTCGATGAATTGATGTCAATTCCATGAAATCAGAGCTTCTGAGCTAAATCACCAGGACGTTGAAGCGTTGAGCTAAGCGTTGATGACCGTTACTGTCTATAAAAGCGAGCGTATTCCCAAAACACGCACAGTCGACGTTCAACCGTCAACATGGCTTATACTTGTTCTGAGTGTGAACGCACGTTCACCAGACATTACGATATGATGCGACACCAGAGAAATATACATGGGATTGAAGACGCCGAGGAGCCCGTTGAGGCAGATACTGATACAGAGATTGATGAGAGTGCATCGACTGATACCGAATCCAAGATGGCTGACAGTATATCTACTGATATGGAGAGCTTGACCTCAGAGAGTCAGCCTACATCCCAGGAAAGTGAGGCAGAACCCACCTTCTGGGATCGTATTGTGACAGCAGCTATCAATACTCACGCTGAAGCGATCGAGGACGCCGGAGAGGATAATTTACAACAGACGTACACCCAAATGCGCTCCCGCATCAGGAAACAGCCATGGCGATCTATGAACAGTATACCTTACTACCGCTTGAAATGAAAGGCGACCCCACGCACAGGTCCATCATGAAGACCAAGCGTCACTTGGAAGAGGCTGTGGAGCTACCACCCACAGAGGCCCTGGAAAATGCGATCAGAATGCGCAAACAACTGTTTCAGGACATGCTGCCCGAAGAATATAGAACTAAGCGCTGTTTGACCTCAGAAATTTGCATATGACCTCTGTGACGTCACAGTTGGGTCGGCCATGTTGTAAAGCAAGATGGCGGTGTGGTTCGGTGATGTTCGGGCCTGTTCGGGTTGTCGTCCGTGTTGTAAAGCAAGAGGGTGTTGTGTCGTCCCTGTTGTAAAGCAAGATGGCGGCGTGGTTCGTGCGTGTTCGGGCGTGTTCGGTGTGTTTCGGCGCTGTTCGTGTGTGTTCGTGTGTGTTCGGGTCTGTTTGGGCATGGTGGAAAGCAAGATGTCGGTTGTCGGTGCTGTTGTAAAGCAAGATGGCGGTTGTCGTCCCTGTTGTAAATGAAAATGGTGGTTGTGGGCGCTGTTGTAAAGCAAGATGTCGGAGTGTGTTCGTGAATGTTCGGGAATGGGGTGAAAAACATATAAAAGTAGGTGATTTTTAGTGAATGGGTTATAATCATTGGATGACTTTGGGAAGTGTTTAACTGACCTGATTTGTCTGCCTGCCTGCCCAGTTCCAGCCTGCCTGTCCAGTTTCAGTTCCTGCCTGACCAGTTCCAGTCTGCCTGACTTGTAACCTGTCGGCCTGTTCCTGTCTCATCTCTATCCAGCCTGACCCGTGTGTTTGGAAGCATGACACGTGGAGAAGATTTTCCCTTTGACCCAGCAGTCCCTCCGGTAGAAGTTTTGCCTGAAGACGAGCGTGTGAGGGCGCTTTATCAACGACACTGGCCTACCATACGCCATTGTTTTCACCGTGACCGTCGTCTATTGGATTTGTATAACTTTCGACTGGAAGACTTCACCTATTTGTCTACTTACGCTGAGAGTATATTTAGAGACCAGGTGACAGCGTTCAAGTTGAATATGACATTTGGGTATATTTTACGGCAGAAGAACACGGACCAGCTGCGGTATTATTACCCGAGTAATAATACGTATGTGTTTGACCAGCCGTTTACCATAACGGAAGAGATTTCCCTGCAGCCACTGCTTGAACAATTGACTACGTTGGATCCGTTGCAATGGGCCCAGTTGCAACGTCCCAATACGGAATGGCTTGTGGAAAGGGTGACCAACGTCACATTTTTTGTCACGAAAATGAGAGATTATCCTATCGGTGCTCCTGTACTACTCCCTCCTTGGCTGCTTCGTCGACGCGGTCTGTATGCATTAACCAGCGGGCATAATGGGCCCTACAAAGACCGGAAATGTTTGTTTCGGTGTTTGGCCGTACATGTGGACGGGTGTGACCCTCGGAGTTGTGACAGAGTGGCCAATGACTATTGGCAACAGTATTTACAGCAGCAAGACATGGATCAGCGGCACTTCCGTGGCGTTCCTTTCAAGAATTTGGATGACGTGGAAACCCTGTTCAACATCAATATCTTTGTATACCGATTACAACAGGAGGACGATATATTGGTGGCTGAATTGGTGCGTCGTTCCACAGAACGGTACGCTTCTACCATGAAAGTGAATGTGTTTGACTACAATGGCGTGAGTCATTTTTCGTTGATACACAATATGAGCCAGTACGCTGAGTCTTACAGTTGCGCCCAATGCCATCGTGTGTTTCACCGTACCTCCAACTTACATCGACACGAGAAGATTTGTACGAACGCTGTGAAGCGAGTCTATCCTGGTGGTGTGTATCATAATACGCTTACTATTTTCGAGGAACTGGCCGATGAGGGTCTCATCATACCGGAGGCGGACCGTTATTTTCCTTATCGGGCGTGTTATGATTTTGAGGCCTTGTTGGAGCCCATGGACTTGTTTTCATCCAAAACACAGTGGACGCAGCGCCATATTCCCCTCAGTGTGAGCATTTCC
>JAVTVY010040294.1:0-17771 GCA_036873755.1 Hanleya hanleyi
CCCCATGTACCATTGTCTAGAACAGCCCTGAGTCTAGACATATTGTTGTCCCCAACTTGGCTTTCAGAAAGTTCAGTAAATGTTTTTCACTATACAAGATCGAAGCCAGTAGCAATTCAAAGAGTGAATGAGTGTAAATGATTTAACATCGCTTTTAACAATTCTTTAGCCATACCACAAGTGTGATTACAGGCAATAAAGTGGTCCAAACTTTGCCTATTTATAGCGCTGCCTCACCCAAGCAAGCACCATGACAAAGACAAACATGATACTTCAACCGGTTACAATATCCAGACACTGGGCCAACTAGTCCTTGATCTATCCTCTTCATGCAGAACGCCTAGTGGGAAAGCAACGAGTTCAATTTTTATAGTGTTATATATGATTTGGGTCCGAGAATGTCGCAGTGCGGTGAGGTCTTCAAAGAACAGACATCATTATGATGAACTAATAAGGACGGAATTCATTACCCATATAAATAACTCATCGTCAGCCGAAGAAAGAATCTGCTGGTTACTGACAGATTATTATAATTGATGGTATCCTCCCATGTCACAAATTAATTAATCAATTTGTAATCTACAAAAATATATTAATTAAAAGATGTAGTCATTTATACATATGTACAGCTACATACATGGACACCCAAACACACAAGTGAATTATTGGATATGAATGGCTTATCAATAAAGTACTTCAGAAAGTACACAAATGGCAAAACAATGGAATGCAGAGTTGGTCCCATAAACGGTTACGACTGCAATAAAATTTGCGGGGCAGCCATCTGGAAAACTGACAATCGTCTCTGTAAATGTAATATACACTCAATTCTTTTGTCAGCTAAAGTCTTTCAAGTTTGGTCCCAAAGTTTGTGGAATTTACCAGTCCTGCCAGTGGCAGCTGGTAATGTTGTGGCATATTCAGTGAGTGGTACTGTAAAATCGAACTCCATTTTACTGTCCATAACATGGCAAAATTTAAGCGTCTGGCAAGACAACATTGTATGGAAAGTCCACAGACTCGATAGAGGAAGGCACACTGTGAGAAGAACAACTGGACAAACATGTGTCAAGCTGTTCTGCAGCATATATGAGTACACACATGCACTTGTGACTCACACAAGTGGTTCGATGAATACAGATGAACTGGAGGGCCGCAATAACATCTTGTTTCAACACACATCATGATTATCTCGTTAAACTGAACTACGAAATGTTTAAATTCGTCATAGAGTTGCTGTTATATGAAGTTTGTGCTTGGGATATTATTCACAGTTATATGCAGGTCTTTAAAGATCATCACAAGGAGTCTTTGGTCTCTGCAACTAAACTATAACACAGTCTTGGGAAATTTTCCCCGATTGCTGGACAAAATGTTCCTCGCTGGAAAGCTGTCTTCGAACATGTAAAAATGTGTTTAGAAATTTTCGGAACAATCCTGGATTATTTGTGAACCGAACATACGGTACCCGTACCGGTCAGAAATATTTTGATGATCCGACATCCAGTTCATGGCTGATCACTGGACCATCAGCTATATTACAGCAATCTGCAGCCCTGCTAAACATCCCGAGGATATCCACGTAGTGGACAAACACTGTCCTCAGTTCCTCAGCACGACTTTGGCGTAATAATTATTGTCTTCTGGAAATGGCACCATTCTGATAGTTGAGTTGATCACACGTGTGGCGGTCACCATTACGATCCATTATCTAGCGAGTCTGAAAATACAAGAGAATGGAAATTAATGAGATGATCGCACTATAATTCTCTTGGGGTTCATGTATTAGGAAGGTTAAAAGGAATAAAAGGGTAAAATGTTGAAAATTCTGACTATGTCCTCTGAGAGGAATGTTTTACTGGTAATGCTCAAACATCCATACCCAAAATTAGTTCTGATTTGTAGAGTGTATATTGTGGATGAGAAACAGAAGGCAGAAGTTTGTGCAGCATTATACAGAAGCATACAACACGAGATTTTTGAGCTCAGAACCCAAGAACAAAGAAAAGGCTAACAGAAATAATGGATGATTGAACAAACCGATATAAATTGAACCAATAGCATGAATAGTCCAACTTCATTTTGTTACTTATTCACTTATTCAAGTTCACAATCTAATCTTCTCTATCCAAGTGTGCATTGGTTTTGATATTTAGTGTACAATAAGAGTTTTGCACTGTGGTACCTGGCGGAACTTTGAACATGGGAGATTTAACAGTAATTGTCTGTAGTGGTTCATTCTTCTCCAAGTTGTTGACTATCAACAAATAGGGTGTGTTTCCACTATGGAGATGTTACTTTCAAGGAGAACAAATTCCTTTATCATGTCAGTAAGAAAATATTAAGCACAGCTCACATCCCTGATTGGAGAAAATGGCGGGGTAGTTATACAAACCTTTCAGAGCAATGGAGCCACTACTCTGGTTAACATTAGAGCGTCTAAATGAGATTTCCTCCTCGGACATCAGTCTCAGATCTCTACGGGACACCTTGACAGGGGTGGCGCTTTGCGATAACTGATCCCTCGACTTTGAGGATGATGGCGGACGGGATGCTGATTCTACGTGTTTAGCACTGGATGGACGGACTTCACGGACACTGCTAGCACTTCCCTCCCTTGAAGATCAAAAGAAACAGTTACAAGTGGAGAATATTAGCGACAAAGCCATGGTATGACCCTGCCTTACCGGTGACTCGGGTTATATCATGTTGTGAAACAATTTAGTCATACATGTATAATATGACCACCCAAACCAGTAATATAAAACATTACAAATTGGCACACAATTTTGAGTTTTTAGACTGTAGTAACCATGAAATGTTTATGTTGGTTTATAACAAATAAATATGCCCAATTTATTCAACTTTTGCTCCATTATATTCCTCAACAGGTTGGTAACAACAGAATTTACGTATTTGTTCTGACATTAGATAGGATCCATTCCAAGTTGTTGCAAAAAATTAATTTGAACATATAGCAAGAATAACATCTATAGCCTAATACAATGGAGTCACCAGTCGCTTTGGACGCATGTACCATCAGGACTATATACTGGTGGACTCGCAATGGCAACTTCATTCGAACTCATAAATTTTTCACGGGATCATACCGATGGGAGTGATTCCCTCTTCTACTTGATAACGCAGGACCCTCCGCATCCGCTATACTCTGAACTGAACCTTGAATGTCAAACTCCTCTGAAAACAGAAATTGCCTGTATTCTCTTAGCATTCGAAAACAAATCACCATTTTAACAACAACCATCTCGAGGAAAGTATTTCAAAAACATATTCTCTGACAAAGTCAATTTCAAACCAGTGAAAAATCACTGACTCGGTTGAGGATTGAAGTCACAACAGAAAAAAGTTTGAACACAAAGCCATACTTTTCAGACAGGGACATATTAGTATATTTGTTATCAGGGTGATTAAATTATAATTAAAATAAATCCTCCAATAATTCAATCACAGGAAGTGAAATTTTCCACCATAAAATATAGGGGTGACCGAGCAAATTACAACACGAAGTTGACAAATGGGTCCAAAATCATGCAGATAATCCATTATTTCTTTGCTATTTTTATGATTATAGAGGGTGACCAAATTTATTAGAATTGGATGATTGAATTAATAGAGGATTTACAGTCTGATGTGATCGTATCGTTAGGTGGTTTACGGTAATAAACATTCACTGACCTGGATGCTGTATAACACCAGAGGCTATCAGATCTTTAACCTTCCTTCGTAAATCTCGACTCGTCTTTTTATAGTAATACAGATCTTTCTCCAACTGTTGGACCCTTGAGACAAAAAGCACACCACAGAATGTTAAAAGAAAAGTGTCACAGTAATGTTTATGGAACGCACTTCTAGTCAAAGATCCTCTTATCCCTATAGTTGGTCAAAGAACCTATAGACTAGGTGTTATACGGCAAGTTTTACATAAATCAATTCCTCAAAGAGATAGTACTGAAGCTCGAAATTCCAAACTTTCTATTTTACTGTATAGGGCAGAAATAACTTAACCTTAACAATCACGGTTACAATAATTGACACTAAAAGCCAATGTGTAGAGTGGAGGACAAGCATGTGATTCCTATGTGAATGCACGCATTGAGGGAAAACGTGGTAGGGACAAACTCATCATCTGTTTTACTGATACAACCAAGGGCTCGGATGTATTTGGTGAACAACGCAGCCTGTGCTTGATTAGTAGTTGTGACTATTTTCTTCGGTCATGATCAGAATGTGCACACTTTTGTGACCACAATTATTCGCCCATATTTTAGTTCTTACCCCTAGGCCAAAATTTGGCCGAAGGGTATTGTCATCGTCATGTACGTCCGTCCGTCTGTCTGTCTGTCCGTCACACCTCTCTCGTTACCAAGATATCTTTAGAACGACTTACCCTAGGCACACCAAACTTGCACTGCACATCCATATGCTCATGACCCAGAACCCTATTGAATCTGGACCCGATTGGTTGGAAACTTTGGCGGCTATATTTAATTTATGCGAAACCATTAATCTGGTGTATCTCAGGTACCATTTCACTGTTCAGTGTGAAACTTGGTATAGACCATCGATGCATCAAGAAACTTCAAAGGAATGACCAAACCACTTTCCCTGATTCAGTGGAAACCTTGGCGGCCATCTTTAATTTATGCAAAATCTTTAAAGGTGAACTGCAAAGCTTTTAATTTTATCTAAAATGTTGCTTATATACATCTTGTCTTATGTGACATATCTTTTATACGTTTTGGGGGCAAACATATTTTGCAAAATTGTACTGATAGCAATATTTAAGTTATCCTATTATAAATCCGTCTTGAATACCTGCATCGCTTGTCTCTCTTGGTTTGTAGAACATTATGACGTTATAGCGGTCTCCTTCATTCAAGTTTTATTTAAATGTGACGTCATGCTACGTTGGATGAATGAGCGAGGACCACTATAACGTCATGACGTTCCAAAAACAACGGGAGGCAAGCGATGACGTTTTTAAAAGTTCTGGCTCTCGTTTTCTGGTGGTATAAGTTTTGACTTCTCATATATCCAAAATAAAACAATAACCCAGAGAACTATTACCACACATATTTGTAACAACTATCGAAGTTCTTGTTTTATGACATTTTAACAGAACATTGGAAAGCTTTTCAGTTCACCTTTAATGATATATATCTCTGATACCATTCAAGTGTTCTATACGAAACTTGGTATACAGCATCGATGTATCCAGAGACCTGCAATGTATAACCACATCAGTTCCTCTGAGTGGCGGGAAGGATGGGCGGCCATCTTTAATTTATGCGAAATCATTAATGATCTCTATCTCTGATACCGTTCTAGTGGTCAATGTAAAATTTGGTATACATCATCGATGCATCAATAGACTTACGATAAATGACAGTTCTGGTGTTTCTGATTGGGCGGCAACCTTGGTGCCGGTGGCCGTCTTTAATTTATGCAAAATTTTTAATGATGTATATCTTTGATACCATTTCAGTGTTCTATATGAAACTTGGTTTACAGCATCCATGTATCAAGAGACTTGCAATGAATAACCACATCAGTTCCTCTGAGTGAAGGATGGGCAGCCATATTTAATTTATGCGAAATCATTAATGATCTCTATTCCTGATAACTTTCAAATGCTCGATGTAAAATTTGGTATACATCATCGATGCATCAAGAGACTTATGTAATGAATACCGGTTTCTCTGATTGGACGGAAGCCTCAGAGACCATTTCTAATTGCAAAATTTTTCACAATCTGTATATTTGTCACTTGACTGCATGGTGTTCCTGAAGTCTTGGTGCAAATTGAATACATTATGAATGGCTGGTGCCCAGAGCCGAGGGGTTTTCAGATGTGCAGCTTCGTATTCTAATAGTTGCACTCAAGCTGAAGTTATTTCTGCCATGTACTGTATGAGACCACACTGTGTCCAAAGATGCTGAAAAACTTTTCTTATTAGAAAGCTATTAGTTCACCTCATCTGAACACAAATAATGAACCATGGTCTGAGATTTTCGAGCTTTGGCGGTTAGAGTTGGGAGCGTACCTGGATTCCTCTCTCGAATCCCTTGGCCCGCCCCCTTGTGTCAGCTGATGAACTAACAACTGCATCTTCCCCTCGTAATCTTTCTGTTGCTGCATCAGTCGTCGGTCCACCTCTAACGTGGACCTCTGAAGGGCACTCTCCATCTCACGAATCAACCTCTCTTGTTCATCCATCCTGACCTGGGTAGAATAGCGAGAGCCAATTAGGCTGAATGAAATATATTTCTAGCTCCACAGGCAAGGCCGTATCACCTTTTTTTTTTCAAGGTGCATCAACCATATTTCGAAGAAAAAGTAAAGAATAATAATAAATTAAGTGTTAACAAATCTGGTCCAAAATCAAGCAGATAATCCATTATTTTTTCCTCATTTTGGTGATTGTAGAGGGTCATCAAATTTATTAGAACAAATTTATTTGATTGAATTTTGTCCACAAAACTAAGGGTGACTGACTTTAATAGTGTGACTGAAATATTTGAGAATTTACCTTACTCAATCTACTTCCCTAACTACCATTTGCTCTGTGAAATTTGTATTCGAATCCTTCTCGAAATTACATGAGTAAAACCAAAATTTAGAAAGAAGCAAATCCTACCTCCATTTCACTGCACTCCAGTGACCTCTTATGTTCAGATTCCTTCAAGTTGATCACCTTCTCAAAATATCTGGATAAGAGGGCTTTTGTTTCTATAGCACTTAATGAATTCAGCCGGTTTATCAAGTTATCTTCATTCTGGGGAAAACAAATATCATGCAATTTTTCATTTGGATTTTTTTTATATTTCAAAGAAAAACCCAAGCAAAGCTCCTACAATAAGTAACAACAAGGTAAGTAGAGCATGAGGCACCTACGGCGTTAAGGTCACCCAGAGGACCTAGAGTATGAGGGACACACCAAGGGACCTAGGGCTTGAGGGACACCCAAGGGACCTAGAGTATGAGTGAGACCCAAGGGACCTAGAGCATAAGGGACAAACCGAGGGACCTAGTGCATGAGGGAGACCCAAGGGTCCTAGAGCATGAGGGACACCCGAGGAACCTAGAGCACGAGTGACACCAGAGGGACCGAGAACATAAGGGACATCCGAGGGACCTAGAGCATGATGGACACCTGAGGGACGTAGAGCATGGGGGACACCCAAGGGACCTGGAGGAGAATGAGGGACACACCCAAGGGACCTGCAGCATGAGGGACACCCAAAGGACCTAGAGCATGAGGGACACCCAAGGGACCTAGAGCATGAGGGACCCCCACGGGACCTAGAGCATGAGGGACACACCGAGGGACCTAGGGAATAAGGGACACCCAAGGGACCTAGAGAATGAGGGGCACACCGAGGGACCTAGGGCATAAGGTTTATGGGACAAAGGGCATGACGGAACCCAAATAGAATAGAAATCATACATTCTGTGACATTAAATATCTCTGGAACTAGAAACTACTACAGAATGTGTTTTCGCAGAGCCTAGAAGTAAAACTGGCATACTTGGGATAAAATCTGTGACTGCCGTAGCTCCAACTTCCTGTTATTTATTGCATCAGTTTTATATTCAATAGCAGCGTCGAGTGTCTCTATGGCTTCATCCAGCTCAATCAGCCTGAAATTTCAAAAGTAAATTCATGTAAAAGCTTCGAGCTATTCTGACAGAACGTCTCATTTGATAATATCTGGCTGGAAACGAGGCTTCACTTGCTTATTATACAGCTGTCTCAGTCTCACTTTAAAGGTTTGTTTGTACTGAAATCTCTCAATACACTGGCTTGGATAGTAGTTGCCCGTAGAAGTTCTGGATATCAACAGTTTTAGGGAGTTTCCTCTAAATCGAACCAATCAGCAGGCCTGGGTAGCCAGCTTTTCTGCCAATCTACTGCAGAATCTGAGTTTTGACTGGTTTGAATTTCATCGCTGGGAAACCCACAGTGCTCGGATATCAACATGCTAATTCAATACAACCCCAGGAGATATATCTAGGGCCCAAAAACTCATTCGAGTCACTAAAAAGGTCCAGGTATTCAGGATTTACCTGGACTAGTGAAGATGGCAAATGATAGGCAGTGATGACAGACAAACACAATCTAACAAAGGCAATCTCATTGCCTGTCTATCAGCTGATAGCATGACATCATAACAAGAGCCTTATGGGGAGTGAATAGGGTTTAACGTCGCTTTCAACATTTTTTCAGCTATATCATGATGGGGAAGAGAAGGGAGGGGAGGCGCGGAGGGTACCTACTTGTAACAGAGCAGATCTAATGCTGCCATTTTATAGTGCTGTCCCACTGAAACATCATGCCTTTTGGGCTTCAAAATATGCCCTATCATGCCTAGCTGTAACCCTTTAAAATATATACATTTACTCGAATTTTGTCCATGATGAACTAGGTCAAGTTCGGTCAACTTGAATAGGCTTCTAATTAATCAAAAGATAGCACATGTACTGTGGTGTAAACTGGAAGCACAGGCCCGCAAAACAAGAGTTTTGGGTGGTGTGGGCGGTGGTATTAGGGTGAAGTGTTGAAATATGGGATCTCTATATATAACCCCATGCTTTATATAAATCAACATCAAGGTCTGAAACGCACTTTGGGTGAATCGAGAATTAAACGGTTTACCGCCAAACAAAATACATCAGCATATTCTACAAGTATCACTTTATATATTCCCGTCGTCAAATTAGTAAATTTGTGCAATTTTTTACCTTTGCCGGGCGATTCAAAATCCAACGTAACTGTCCATCCATCCAGGAACAGTTAGATTATGGCGGGCTTCGTTTTCAATTCTGATTGGCCAGTCGCGACACGCCTCCGGCAAGAGAGGTCACGCACTGATCAGCTGTCGCGACTGACCAATCAGAATTGAGAACGAAGCCCGCCATAATCTATCTGTTCCTAGATGGACGGACAGTTGCGTTGGATTTTGAATCGCCCGGCAAAGGTAAAAAATTTCACAAATTTACTAATTTGACGACGGGAATATATAAAGTGATACTTGTAGAATATGCTGATGTATTTTGTTTGGCGGTAAACCGTTTATTTCTCGATTCACCCAAAGTGCGTTTCAGACCTTGATGTTGATTTATATAAAGCATGGGGTTATATATAGAGACCCCATATTTCGACACTTCACCCTAATACCACCGCCCACACCACCCAAAACTCTTGTTTTGCGGGCCTGTGACTGGAAGAGCCGAGCCATGATCTCTCGGGGATGATGCAATAACTAGAATTTGACCTCGATTAAATAGGACTTTCCAACCAGTGACCTTCACCTTTGGACTTTTGACTGTAAAATTGGTAGTGTTCCTCTTTGATCCACAGGTAAAGTATACCAACAGTTTGGTACCAATCTGTGAACTGGAACTGGAGATATCGTATGAACAAGCAAAAGTTAACATACGGCCGGAAATCACTATTGTATTATATGCCATTCATTGTATCATTTATGATGGGCATATAAAAACTGACAAACGGTAAAATACCTTCTTTCTTCTTGGGGAGAGAGGATGGTTCCTTCGTGTAGTTTCTCGTCAAGGCCCCCTCTCTGTTTACGTAGTTTATCTCGGCCTTGTTTCAGTTTCTGGACCTCCTCCTTAACTTGTTGTTGTTGTTCCTCGGGTGTGGTAGATAGTTCCTTGCTTTTTTCTTCCAATCGCCTTTCTACAGAATCCAACTTTGTTGAAACTGTTAATAAATCCTGTGACGAAAATAAAACGAAGAGAATTACATAGAGTAAATTAACTTGAGCCAAAGTTGATTCAAGATAACACAAAGACTGAACTGTGTTGATTTTAAAGGTTCTACATTCCCTCCTTTATACTTTCTTTATGAATGTGTTTATGGAAAATAATCCATTTTATGTTGGCGACAGAGCATTTTTATTTCGCACTAACCAAATATAGGGTGCCAACATTAGATACGTCAGAGCCGAGGTAAAATTACGTCAAGAGTTAAGGGAGATTGACTTCTTCTTTAATACATAATTATTTCATGGTAAAAATCTCTTGGTAAAGGCATATTAACAAGTACTGGAATTTTGAACACCAGGCATTTAAGTTGAGGTTGCCGAGTGGAGCACTTTTATCTACTGTTGGTGATTTGGTGCCAATGATGTAGTTGGAATTCCAGATGATCTGTGCTTTTATACCAAGAAAGTGTTACCCTAAAAATAATGGGGGCTTGCACAATAAACCAGAAGTGCTAGATCTGTCATTGACCAAAATCGACAAACAGACAGAGGCAATCACCGAATCTGATTGTAAAGTTATTATTATGCATGTCTCCTTTGGATAATAGTAGAAAAAAATATGTGCGGTTGTTTTTTATTCTACTCACCTTGGTGATCATTTGACTAGATCGTAGTTTTTTAATCTCCAGTTCACTCTTCTCTGCCAGCATGGCTTCTTTCTTGGCGATGATCTCCTCTCTCTTCTTCAAATCCTAAAACAAGTTATTTTTTCCCACTTGAGCTTGACAGTTATGCTGAATAAATTAACTGATTAACCAAACAATCCCTACACATTTTGCATAAAAACATGCAGACAAGCCGTGTAAAGAACAAGTTGACATTTGTTTTCTATAACAAATAGAACAGATGTGGTGAAAACTATTGAAGCTGTAATGTCTGAATAATATCAACAAGTAGGTTGTGTCGGATGTCCTGTTCTGATGTACATTGCACAACATTTGTGTGTGACGACAATCATTATGACTTCAACAAAGCATTATATTTAAGCTTGGTGACATTTTTGGTGTTACAAAGGAAATTTCACCTAAAATATTGCCTACAATTGCTCTCTACAAATGATTGTAACCAGACATTAAGGGTCAGCAGGTCACAGCTTTCTCCATTTCCAAATAGGTGTGATATTGGAGGGTTTCAAGTTAGCATTTTTTAAACTGTCCATTCACAATAACATTAAATTGCCATAAATGCCAAATACACCCTCTTACAACAATTTAGCATCCAAAATTTATGGTCTGTAGGGATCATTCGGTAAAACCTTTAACATTCCTCCACAATCAATCTTTTAAAGTTATTTTGTCACAGACCAAATATATCCATTGTTTGCTGGCAAGCTGATACAGTTTGATACGATTTGAATGAAATGAACAAAGTTTGAACATTTTTTAAATGCGGAAACACAGACAAGGCAAAGAATATTGTTTCTTTTTGAGAGGTAAAATTGATCTAAAATTGATCAAAATTTTTATTTTGCATCAAAAAAAGTATTTGGGAGAGTCAAAGTTATTAAGGCAATGAAGTATTCTGAGGTAGACGTTGTCGTCAATCTCATTTATAATTTCAGAACGAAACCAGTTACCTCTCTTATGTCCTCCATTTGTTGCCGTTGTTGTATAACTTTCTCAATCTCACTGTCCAGCCACTGCTTCTGCTCATCTAATTTGTCATGGTCATCTCTGAATATGGGGGGAAAAAAATACAGTTAAAAATCATAATCTTGCTGGCCCTAATGGTTCCATGTTTGCTGTGAGAAAAATTGATGCTGATATGATAGTGAAAATGTCATGGATAAGAAATCTGTTACATACAGTAGGAGGAACATTGTGGAGTGCTTCTTTAAAACAGAACTTGCTGGAGATACTACTATGTAAATGTATATGACAAAGACCATTCCCTGGGCCTGCTTATTCTAGAGGTGCTCACCCGTGTATAGGTGGGAGGGAACTGCCTCGTAGTTTACGCTGAGCCGCTGCGATCTCCTCATTCTTTCGCCTCAACATTTTCTGCTGCTGTTCATTTCTCAACTCCAGCTCCTTTATTCGCTGCTGCTCTTTCTGCATGTCTCTCTGAAATGTAATTGAAACATGAAAAATTTGAAAATCAATTTTCCTATTTCTAAGCTTAAACTTACCTTCACATACCTTATTGCTATCGTGTTCCTACGCGATTGCCTATTGTAACACATTACCACAGAAACAAAATAATCCCCTGTGCTCCCCAGTGCCCATGCGCGAGTACCCAGAATCCAATCTGTCCGACCACGTCACTTCCTTCTTTCCTATTCAATCGCAGTGTGAATAACCCATTAGCGGGGAGGCTGGGAGGGCCATCACAGTATGTGAAGGTAAGTTTAAGCTTAGAAATAGGAAAATTGATTTTCAAATTTTTCATATTTCTTGCGCTGTAAAACTTACCTTCACATACCTTATTGCTAGAATATCATAGCAGGACGGAGGGAATAGTGGTCGAAAACAGAAAGGAATCTCAAGCATAGGCGAAGGGGAAAACAGGAGTCAGCCAGGTAATCGAGTGCCATAAACACATGTAAGATGAGTATATTATGGCTATCGATCTATCACCCGGCCCCGATAAGAGGGCACTGTGAATAGGCTGACAGGGCACTAGACCGAAACGTCTTCCCCCCCCCCCCTTTTTTTGAAAATTGGGGAGAGCAAACACTTACCAATTTTCAAAATTGGTAGACTCACTAGGTCTAGTGCATACATGTCGACGGGTATCAACGGCCTGGGCGCCACCTGCGGACCCAGAGTGTAGAAATCCCGTCTCAACAGCATCCAATTCCGGAGGTGATGACAGACAGACGTATCGCAAACCTCCAGATTACAGCCCTCAAGATGTCAAATGTCGTCCACGGAAATGTCAGATCATAGAAATCAGGATGTCCGTACAGTCCTGATCTGATGAATCCAAACCTAGGAGAGTGTTACCTCCGCAGGTACGTCCGTGTACGCCAAACGAGAAGTTTTGAAAAGCTAGAAAAAAGATATTTCATATTTCCTGCTTTATACGAGGGCGTAAATATGCCGTTGACGAAGGCCCAGAACAAACGCACGTGTTATAACACAAGAGCGCTATGAGGGCCCATAACTCTGCCATCTAATTTAACTTGGACAGAGGCGGGTTGACGGTCTCCGGAAATTAAGTCATAAAGCGACTGATACTGATGACAAATCCCGGAAGTGTAGAACCCGTAGATATGCTGGGATGACGAAATCCGGTTCATACTTCATGTAACACACGACAATGCATAAATTAGCGAAGTCTGGGAGGAAAAATATGACTAAGGTTTTAGTGCCCATCAGCTGCACCAAGACGTAGATAATAGTTTCCCACATGAAGTATCTGCCGGACGCTCGCCGTAACAAGCTACCAGATTAAAAACATCGTCATCTATGATCACAGTAGGTTATTATTTGATGTCGTACATGTAGGCTGAAAGACACTCTTGAAAACGATACAGCGCCAAAACCAGCTCCGGAACTGCAACGTCTGGAGTGAATCTCAGTATCCATCGGAAAGCGACGGAGTGAACAAACGACTCCATCCATCCATCCATCCTTCTCCAGGAAGTGGAAAAAAGATTTACGTGGAAGGAGGCGTTGACACCTGAACAACCCGAGATATCGCATATCATTACACATACGTCGCTCGCTGAACAAGATCTCCGTTCCTAACCGATACGTTTAAATCGGATGTAAGGTGAAGAGAGGAGCTACTATATGGCGTCCTCGATGAAAACATCCGAGATGGAAGGGCTTCTTGTTCTGGAAGACGTATTACGTGAAGATGCTCTGAAGACAAACCAAATCATTTTCAAGAAGAAAAGCTGGCTGATGGGGAAAACCGGAACTGGGTCAGATAACATGTACTGATGCCACTGACCGGAAACCGGTCGCCGAAATAGTTGTCATCAGAGTAGCAGCGGCCGAAGAATGTGTCCTCCAGCAAGGATACGCCATAAACGTACGCAAGACGCTGCCATGACTGCTGGGATCGTAGTATGAGAAATATAAACCGGAATCATAAAGTCGCTGAAATTTCTCATAACTGAAGCATTCGACCTGGCGGTCTACGAGTAGCTGTCACCCGGTCGTAAGAACCTGATAGAGAGTTCGACATACCGGAAACGTGACAAACTCGTAGCGACGATCCCTAGAAGCAGTAGTCACTGGGGAAACATCACTGTTCCCTGTGCTTGTTTATGAAGGTCAAAACTATGATGTCTGACACAACACAAGCGTTGGTTATTGAGAATTTGTTGACTTCCGCTGTAACGAGACGACTGTCAATTCTCGAACCAAATATGTTCTCCAGCCCTCCTCGACGCCGTCTTAGAAGAATGGCTGAGACGGAGGAAGAAACACCGGTCAAATGTTCTCCGTGCAAACTGGAGCAGTACAGGTGAGATTTGACCTCCAAAAAGGATTTAGGTGCGTACTGGGACGAACACTTCAACGCCACAGCAATGATACCTCAGTGTCGGAAGAAAAGAACAGCACATTACCGCCGGAATGAAGGCTCTTCCATATTGTCATCCACTTTAGAAGAGGAAAGACAGAAGAGAAATATAGATTCTGTGCTTACACTACAGGTAATACAGAACTGAATAAGTCCGGGGTAGCTCGGTATGAGACAAGTATCATGGAAACTGAAAGAGTATCCATTGAAGCTTGCCTACCAAACCGATCATGTTGCTGGAACTATTCCGTTGCAAACTGAGGAAACGATGACGAGGCGACGCAGTCTCATACACCACCCTGGACACTCGCCTGCCAGGAGTAGTTTAGCCGCAATAGGGATGTAACCTCAAGAAGAATAGGTAAATCGTAGGTTCTTCCGGTTACGTGACATCGGAGATGAAGTCCCTAGGTCGCGGCAAGCGACTACGTCATCATCGCCGAGAAGTCTGTCATCAATTCCACATTCTCCACCGGAAGTAGAGAATGCGATTTTAACAGAAACGGTTCCAATGAAACCAATCCGTGTCAAGTTTAGCCAGATAACATGTTCTGGCGTAACTGACCAGCGTAATCACAATCCCATGATGAGCTGTGTGCCGAAGAAGACGAGTCGAAACAGGTCTCCATAAGAGGATTTCTTTAGTGAATACGTTCACTATACCTCTAAAGACACAGTCGAAGTGGAATACCCAGAGGATCGACCAGGATCCCATAGGGCAGAAACTGCAGAAGATCACGTATTCTAAGAAAGTACGATCACTCCTTGTTTCGTTAAGATGATCAAACTCGGCAAGCATTGTCAGAATTTTTTGGGAATAGATGTGACGTACAAATAGTTGAACGAAACAGACCCAAAATGTATGGTTCAAACGAATTTGATCCAAATTCTGACAATAAGTCATACCTGGAGATAATGCTCCATTCATGACGCAACAGCAACACCCAATCGTCAGGGTCTACATAAGTCATATGGATCAACGAGGAACCGGAAACTGATGGACGGTAAAGGAATGCGCATGCGCAAACCCTCGTTAAGACCCAAAGACCATTGTAAAGCTGACAAGAGGGCCCGGGTGATGCTGTGACCCTGCAGAATGAGTTACAAACCGGAGTGAAAACCGGAATTGACGTCATACTGCCCAGCTGCAAAGTCATACGACCAGATACCAACGTTGCTAGTTGACAGATGTCGTGGACAGGAAGGAATGCGCTATGAAGATAGGCAGAACTTCAGGCAGCTAGATATGGGAATAAATCACCTGCATTCTCGAAACTGAAGAGCGAGATACAGCGGTGAAAATTCGCCAAATCGGAAACGATTGAAGCAATGGAGTGGCCAAGTATCCGAATCCATAAAACAACAACCGTTTCGTTGACATCAAAGCAGGCATTTGTATGATCGAAACCAATACGTAGAACGCCGTAGTTGATGAACATGTCTTCACAACTTACGATTGTAAGTTAAATGTGAAAACAGGATACTCTCAATAGTTGCGTAATCGTCAACAGTAAATTGTTATAAGAAACAGCAAAATGGTGACATAATCTGTACTTCCTCTCCGAAGTCACAGACGCCAATGAGATTGCCGACGTTTGTACGGTCGAAACCAATACGTAGAACGCCGTAGCCCCTTAAAAGAAGGAATGCGCTATGAAGATAGGCAGAACTTCTGGCAGCCAGAAATGGGAATAAATCACCTGCTTTCTCAAAACTGTAGAGCGAGACACAGCGGTGAAAATTCGCCAAAACGGAAACGGTTGAAGCAATGGAGTGGCCATAAAAGAACAACAGTTCCGTTGTCACCAAAGTAGGCGTTTGCACGGTCGAAACCAATACGTAAAACGCCGTAAATGATGATCAGTTGTCTTCACAACATACGATGAAGACAGGAAACTCTCAATAACTGTGTATACGTCACCGGTGAGTTGTTATAGGAAGCAGCCACATGGTGACACAATCTGTACTTCCGGTCCGGAAGTGACAGAAGTCGTTGAGAGATAGTCGGTCTAACTGGGTACTTAGGCCGAAGGTGCAGATGAGCAACATTCACTACCTGTGTATGAAGATAGGCATAGGTCTAAATACGATACCGTATGCCTCACAGATTAGAGATGGAAGTGAAGATCTGCATAACCGGAAGTCGAATGTGATGTAAGACCTTTTTTTTTTGATGGTTGATAACATTCAACGTTACCGGATGTGGCCGAGCAACCGAAACAATAGGATACGATGAGGCCCCTTTTGCGTCCCCCGTCTTTCTTCCGTAATGAACAGATACGGGGGAATACAAGGGCTGTGTATAGCTGAGTATAGGCATGTAATTCTTATCGTCGAATAAACAGCCCAATGGAACAGGTATTTATTCTTTTATTGTAGAATAAATAGCTCAGTGATACGTCGTATGTCTCTGTAATCGGAAGCTGAAGCCACGTAAGTTGAAACATGCGCCGTATATAACAGCAGATGTAGATGTGCAACCTTTACTTCACGTCTCGAAAGATGGAAAACGACAGTAAACACCCGATGTACCGGAAGTCGAATGTGACAACCGTTGTAACATGAGAAGTTACACTACGAGGTACATCGGACTACAGAAGCCACCGAAGGAAATGATGTAGGCCTGTACACCGCATGACGAACAGGAAATGCAGAGTAAGTCGGAGCAGTGTAGGAATCAGCCGGTCTGCTACATATCGATGACGTAACCGGAACACAATATATCGATGACGTAACTGGAGAACTAAACATCGATGGTTGAACCGGAACATCATACACCGATTACGTAACAGAACATCACAAGTTGCAGCAAGCCTGTAGAAGGATGTAGTTGCCGAAGTCGGAACATGCGCAAGAACAGAAGCGGAAGTTCCGAAGATGATACCGGAAGGTATGATGTAAGAGATTGCATGAAGATATCCGAGAAACTCGGAATAGACGTAGACCGGAAGTCATAACTGGACCCAGGCGTACGTGGTTGTAGTACCGGTTGAGAAGCTGCGGGGTGCTGACAATGGTTGCGGCAGAGCCCTATATAATCTCGGCACATTCAAAAATGAACGGTCAGATTCAGCAAAACCGGATACTGGTGTAATAGTCAACGATGACAGGAAGTGATGATATTACAGATGCAGCAGACATCTCCGTAGTTTGTGTAGACGGCGATGAGCTGGGCCGAATTGTTTATAAATTCTCCGGAAGTGACGGGTCCTTGACAGGGGGGTAGTCACAATCTCCGACTTTATCGACGAAGTTCCAGTTTGCTGAGGAAATAGTAGACACAGCAAACCGGAACCGGAGTTATTACAACCGACGACCTTACGGAAGTGGTGTAATAACGGAAGAAATTGCAGGCACATCTTTTCTCAATTTCTCCGGCATTGTTGTAGAAATATCTTCTGTATGACAAGGCTGTACCAAGGTGTTCGATGCAGCCGCCGATTACCATAATCTGAAATTGGAAGTAGGGAACAACATATGCGATC